>LBNU01008656.1:23740-102490 GCA_014162995.1 Artemisia annua | reverse complement strand
TTTTTTTTTACACGAAATGTAAAATACACGAGATGTAAAATAGCAATAACTAAAGACTATGAAGGTATAAAAAAACTCAGTGCCACAATTAAAGTTTTAATCCATTTGTCAAATTTTCCTTCTCCTAAATCCCTTTACAGCTATTGCATTCATAAGACTAGCCGTAATGGCTTGATTTCTCACGCGTTGTCACAAGCAAGCACGTGTTGTGCACCAATATGACTATGGCCCCAACTCTTCATACGTAGTCAACCAACTTTTGAGATGTTTTGGTTACAAACTTGACTGAAACTTTTCTTCTTCTTTTGTGTGTGTGTTACTGTATTATGTGGTATGTTTGGTGAAGATACTGAATGCTCTATACGAAGGCGAGGTGACGATGCCCGATGGTTGATGCAGTCACCATATACATGTGCTATAAATGATTAAACTAGAAATTGAAGTGGTTGGGGAATAAGTGCCTCAAAACCATTTATCCGAGGTTTTTATATGCCACCTTTTCAAAACATGCAAATTTAAAGAAACACTTACCTTTATTGAAGGCCCAGGTTGTTTTGTTTGGCCTGGCGTCGGCCCATTATGGCGGGGCGTGAGTGGGCTATGTACGTTTTATACGCTTTGATAAATGGTTTTTGTTATTTTTAATACAAAATTTCAGCGTGAGTAGCCATTTCACCAACAACGTTCAAGTTTCGTATCTGACCCGAGCAATATTCATCTTCCCTTTTGTTGTCATTTTGAACATTTTTTATTGTTATTATAATTATTTTTCTCGCTATTATTTGATTGATAACTACGTAATCAAAAAAGTCTTTATATACTACATTTTTTATCAATAAAATTTATGAGACTAATTTATAGAAATATGTCATCGATTACCTAAATCACAGAACATGTGTTTCTGAATGTTTGGCCAAAGAATTATATACGTTGTCCATCAAAGTAGACGTCTTTAAGTTATTATAGTTTGATATTCTTCAAAACTTAACTATGTCACACACTTTACTTGTATTTTTTAACCCGTGACATGTTATTTGATGGTAAAACTAATGTGACTTTCTTATGGCATAGGTGGCGGGTGCTCGCCACCCCCAACTTGCTCAACTAGCCCAACTTGTATCTTGGTTTTTTGTTAAGATTGTCAAGTTTTTACTAGATGATTAAGGATTTAATGGTTAAGAAATGTTGAAAAGTTGCATGTATAGATTAAGAAGAAGAAGAAGAAATAAAACAGAGAGGGAGAGAAGAAACGTGTGGTTGTTACTAGCGAGTTGTGATTAACTTGTTTGACTTTTTTTGGTATACTTAATTATTTTAGTATATATATTCTCTTTTCTCAAAGTGACTTAGAAATTCACGGTATGCTATTACAAGCATCATTCATTCATTTGTATCAAACCATCAAAGTAGACGTCTTTAAGTTATTATAGTTTGATATTCTTCAAAACTTAACTATGTCACACACTTTACTTGTATTTTTTAACCCGTGACATGTTATTTGATGGTAAAACTAATGTGACTTTCTTATGGCATAACGTATAATAAGTCAAATTAATAAACAAATAAACACTATCCGATAATACCATTACCGTTTTATCAAAGATGGAACCCGGACTAAAAAAATCAGGTGTATATAAAATTTAAACAATAATAGTAAACACAAGTTTTTTGGACCCCGTGCATTAAAAAAAATCGATGACTTTAGAAGAATTAACACTAAGGAGCCAAATCTTGTTCCGTTTTATAGTGTAGTTTGACGGCTTCGGCCCCTTTAATATTAATTCCTGGCTCCGCCTCTCGTTAGAAGTACTCAAAGAACCAAATGATTTTTCATGTAATATTAAAGAATTGTTTTTTCCAAGTGTTCTAAACAACCACCAGTATCATGTATATCCTTTACAACTAAATTACAAAAGACACAAAAAACCAAAAAAAGTTAACGAAATATACATATTCGTCATTCTATCAAACAACCTTGCACAGACTTCAATTAAAGTGTGAAGAGCCACCAATATCGCGTATATCCTTTACAACTAAAATACGAAAGACATAAAAAACCAAAAAAGTTAACGAAATATACATATTCGTCATTCTTTCAAACAGCCTTGCACAGACTTCAATTAAAGTGTGAAGAGCCATTTGAAATAATGAGGAGCACAATACACCAAAGTCAACTTGAATGACAACTACATAACTCAGTATATAAGATAACACATTTTCTTTTTAATGAACGATGTGGGATTAAAGCCAACTCTTTGTTTTTAATCAAAAAGTGATACAAGGTAGATCCTACAATGCTACAACCGTTGTTGTAACACCGAATACAACCAAATTCACTAAATATTGTATTTTGGATAAAGGTTTATAATACCTGGTAAAGATAAATAATTTGATATGAAATTCCAAGTTTATACAAACTCTTTTATGACTCGTTATGTATAAAGAAGATTTTCACCTTATTTAGTCATAGTTATATAACTTATGCTTCCAAATGCATGAAATTTTTTAAATATATGTCTGTAACATAGATCTCCATTTTTTATAAGTGCCGTTTTGCTTTAGTTTATTTGGTTACACGAAACGTAAAATACACGAGATGTAAAATGGCAATAACAAAAGACTGTGAAGGTATAAAGAAACTGAATGCTACATTAAAATTTTTATTCCATTTGTAAAATTTTCCTCTACTCAAATCCCTTTACAGGTAGTTCAATAAAATCTGATACCTGGTGTGATCACAAGCAAGCACGTGCTGTTCACCACTACGACTACGACCCCAACTCTTCATGCGTGATCAACCAACCTTTGAGATGTTTTCGTCACCAACTTGACTAAAACTTTTCTTCTTCGTTTGTGTGTGTGTTACTCTATTATGTGGTATGTTTGTGTAGTTGATTCTCTAGTCACTACTACGGCCGTTTGCAAGTTGATTTGGTGAAGATAGTAAATGCTCTATATGAAGGCGAGGTGACGATGCCTGATGGTTGATGCAGTCACCAATAGATGCGGTATAAATGATCAAACTAGAAATTGAAGTTGGGGAATAAGTGCCTCAAAAACGCTTATCCAAGATTTTTATATGCCACCTTTTCAAAATATGCAAATTAAAAGAAACGCTTAACTTTATTGAAGGCCCAATTTTGTTTTGTTTGGCCTGGCGTTGGCCTATTAGGGCGGGCCGTGAGTGGGTTGATCTCCAGAGTTTACAAACTGCCTTGATTTCCTTTCGTCAAAATAGTTCACAAGATTGATACCTTACAAGATGGAACAATCTTATTCCTATTAAGATCCCAACATTCTTTTTTTTAGAACGGCTTTTTTAGTAAAGACAAACTAGCAAGGAGCTAGAACATTACAAAGATACTAAATGAGGATTCTTTAACCAATCAACCCAACTAAAAGACGCTTTACATCTAGAACGACTCCAATAAAAAGTAAACGACACAACGTCTTCAAAGATAGCCGTCTTGGAAGGATGCTCCTCATAAAAAACTATCTTGTTTCTATAAGCCCAAATACGCCACCATAAGCCAAAACAAACCCCCTCTAACAATCTCTTATGCTTCGCCAATAATCTAATATTATTGAACCAAGACACCCATTCATCAAAAGAACAAGTCTCCATAAAATCCACATTCCACCAAAGGCAAATCTTGCGGAAATTATCTTTGGCAACACTACACTCAAAGAAAATATGTCTCGCCGATTCCGTCACGACACCACAATTGGGACAAAGAATAGATGATATATCAATACCTCTACGAGAAAGGTTCAACCGAGTTGGCAACCCATCTAATCGAACCTTCCAAGCATGAATATTGATCTTTATAGGAACCTCATTTACCCAACGAGTTTTAGAAGATACAATAGGAGGCCGAATATCATCAATAGCCTTTCTAACCGAAGAAACGGAAAACTCAAACGAGCCTTCTAAAGACCATCGCCATCTATCATGCGCGGGGCCTAAAACAACACCATCAATCATCTCCACCAACTCCTCCATTTGTGCTTGTTCCGTTCCACTTCGCGGGTTCCGTATAAAAGAAGATATGATACTCTCTTGCGTAAGTTTCGAAGCTACATCAATCGACTTGTTGTCCTCTAAAGCGTATAATCTAGGGAATTTCCTTTTAAATGGCAAATCGCCGCGCCATACATCCTCCCAAAAACTCGTATCCGCCCCGTTTCCTATTCTTCTTTGCATGAAACTACATAAATCAAAGCCATACTCCTTTACAACCTCCAATTCCCGAATAATGACTCGCCAAATAGAGTTATACGTACCATTCGAAGCAGCCCCAATCTTACCATTTTCCCTATGAATAGCTTTAATCACCCTAGTCCACAACAAGTCTTTTTGAGTAGTAAACCTCCACACCCATTTAAACATTAGAGCTCTATTTAACGCATATAGGCTAGATACTCCAAGGCCGCCTTTCTCTTTAGAAGACAACACTTTATTCCACCCCACCTAAACCGCTTTCTTACTTTTAAGATTCGCCCCATTGAAAAAATGACTCCGAATAGATTCCATACTATGAATAACTTTCATTGGAACCTTAAAAATGGACATATGATAAATAGGTATAGACCCTAACACCGCTTTGAGAATAGTTAATCTTCCTCCTATTGAAAGAGTTTTCATCTTCCATTTTGAAAATCGAGCCACCAATTTGTCCATAATTTCGTCCCACGCACGAAATCTAGACATATTATACTCCACTCTCGAACCGAGGTATGTAAAAGGAACCTTAAGAATACCACATCCAATCCTACTCGCCGCATGTTCCACATTCTCATTATTTACCGCAATACCCATTAACTTGCTTTTACTAACATTTATGCTTAACCCCGAAGCTCATTGGAAGCATTTCAATACATAAATAATAGTATCAATATTTTTTGTATTCCATTGCCCCATAAACACCACGTCGTCTGCAAAAAACAAATGGGACAAATTTGTCGAAGGATTTAATGCAATACCATGGAACATTCCCGCATCCACAACTCTAGTAAACAAAAGATGTAAACTTTCCATAATCAAAATGAAAAGAAATGGAGATAAAGGATCACCTTGTTTTAGGCCCTTGAAAAATTGAAATTCTTCCGTAGGACTTCCATTCACTAATACCGATCTATAAGATGACCGCAAGCATTCTTGAATCCAACCGCACCATTTATCTCCAAAACCAAAATTCCTCAACACTTCATCTAGATAGTCCCACCGCACCGAATCATAGGCTTTCTCAAAGTCAATTTTCAATATAAATGAATGTTTGTTTTTCGACTTACACCATTGAGTTACCTCGTTAAGAATAAAAGGACCATCAAGGATTTGTCTATCCGCAACAAAAGCTGATTGAACTTCATTTACAATATCACCCAACACCATCACAAGCCTATTAGCCAAAATTTTGGCTATAATCTTGTAAAGACTCCCAATTAAACTAATTGGTCTAAAATCCTTAACCGATTTTGCATCGGGAATCTTTGGAATCAAAGCAATAAAGGACGAATTACCACCTTTCGGAATGCTTCCAAATGTAAAGAACCATTTAACCGCCGCCACAACATCACTTTCAATCAGACCCCAAAATCGCTTGTAAAAGCCAAATGTGAATCCATCTGGTCCCGGCGATTTATCAATGCCACAATCCCACACCGCCTTTTTAATTTCATCCTTAGAGACGTCGGCTTCCAAGTCCAGCCTTTGATACGAATTCAGTTGATGTGGAAACTCCATGTCTAAAATAGGCCGAATACTTGTAGGTTTCTCGAAGCGTTTTTGAAAATGGTTACGAAACTCGTTCTTCACCACATTCGGATTCTCCACCCACGTACCTTCCAACAACACACCACGGATAGCAAGTTGACTACGTTTTTTGTTTAAGATTCCATGATAATATTTGGAATTTTCATCCCCTTCAACCGCCCATTTAATCTTTGCTTTTTGAGCAACCTCCATCGTATGCAATTTTTCCAATTCTTGAATAGAGTTGCAAACTTCCCTTCGTTTTACCAAAATATCCTCCGACGCGTTTCCAAGATCAATTTTCTTATCTAAATATCCAAGCTCCTGTTGTAAAGCATACTTACTGTTTTTAACACATTTCCTATTGCTGTTCCACAACCGAATTTGTTTCTTGATATATTTCAGTTTTAACATAAAATTCATCAATGCATTCGTCGAGTACACAGGAGCTGCTGCCCACGCATCATTAACAAGCTTTACAAAACCCTCCACTTCAAGCCAATAGTGAAAAAAACGAAAAGGTATTGGACCATAATCATGAGTGGATTCTCGCAACAAAATAGGACGGTGATCCGATAGAAATCTATCCAATGTGATAGCTGAAATACTAGGATACTCTCGTACAAAACTCTCTGATATAAGGAAACGGTCAAACTTGCTCATCTTGGAGACGGATGGATGACACCACGTAAAAGAGCACCCACCAAGATGAATCTCCTCAATATTGGACTTAGCAATAAACGAATTAAACACCTCCGCCCCATGAATGTTAAAAATGGAACCAAACATCACTTTTATAACGCACTTCATTAAAATCACCCATGATAATCACCTCACCATCCCAGCTAGCAATAACATGACTCAAGTAATCCCAAAGCATCTTTTTTTTCTGAAAAATCTTGTGGTGCATAAACCGAAATAAGAAGAATTAATTTCCTATTTGAAATCCAATTCCCCCGAATTATAATGAAGTAATCCGACACCGTGGTGTTTAATTTCTTAAACACAACAGGATTCAACACAATAGGATTCCAAACACATGGAATACCTCCCGAGTTGCCAACTGATTCACTATAAACAAAATCAAACGTAAAATTTCCCCAACAATGCTTAATATCAAACAGATCGATAACCTCCATTTTTGTCTCTTGCAACGTCAAAAAATTCACCTTATGCGATAAACACAACTCCTTTACCCAATCTTTCTTAGCATTCAGGTTAAGGCCTTGAATATTTAGGGATAACATATTCATCGGAATACTTCTTCCACTCCTTTCAACTCAACGATTTCCTAAATGTTCTTCATACATCCTTCCATTTTGTAACCCATTGTTTGTCCTACCTTGATCAACTCATCCATCAAATTCAATAATGAACCTGCTGTCCTCGGTATATCATTCTTACTTACTTGCCCCGATCTCACAGACTCCACACCACATTTCTTAGTTCGCTTTTCCTTGGTTCTGCCAGAACTCACCTCCTCATAATTCTTATTCTCATAAGCAGTTTCATTATCCTCCATTTCCTCCCTTGGTGTAAAACCAGGAGGAAATTGGAAACTCTCCTTATCCTTGGCATCATTGGCATCATTCTTCTCCATTTGCTTAGTTTTCTTAAGTAAAGAATAAATTTCAAACGGATCCTCAGATGTATTTTCCTTTCTACCATTGCTCTCAACATCCTTCCTGCCATTAAGAAGCTCATCCTTGGCCAAAGTATCTCGGACACCACTCGCCTCATCCATCATATTCTGTTCATTGTCACTGCCACCAATATCTCCATTAAGATCATCATCAAATTGTTCATTCTCCGAATCAGTTTCTTCTTCACATTGATCATCAAAATCCGGAGTCCATCCTGATACCTCCTTAGCCCGCACCCAATATACATTTCCTTTAAAAATGAGCTTAAAAGACTCAAATATGTTGTGCAAGCCCGTTGTGTGCACACACAAACGTTTGCTATGAAACGAATCCTCGTCTGCCTCCTTCACATTAAGTAATGATCCCCATTTAGCTGCTATCTTATTAAAAGTATTAAAAGACCATACTTTTAATGGAACCCCTTCAACGTCCACCCAAGTAATTCTACCATCAACAATAAACTCACTGGATGCTTGAACAATTTGAGAAAACCAGGACTTCCTCGTCTCACACAAAAGGAATTTTTCTTTTGCCTCTATCGACTTGAAACCTATCATGATCCACAAACCGCCCAAATATTTGAGATCAAAATCAGTAAAAGCCTCATTCCTCATCACCATTTTCAAATTTATTAGCGCTCCAATCTCCTTCAACTTCCCATTCAAGCAGCATGAAAAATCCCTTTCATTCACACATGAATCATCAATAACCAACGCAGAATTTGAATCTTATTAGAGTTAAGCATTTTCTATGCCCCATTCACCTGTGGACCTCCTTTGACAACATACGCATATGAACTACCCTTATCTCTCCAATCTATATCTTTGTTATTACCATCCAAATTCATACGTGACATACCAGTCTTATTACTATCAGGTCTAATATTAGTCGCCAAAGGTCTGCTGAATCTAGCAACATTAGCATGAATGCGATGATTACCAATCCACACCGTACACAAATTCCCAACCAAACGATCAACATCGAAAACATTTATAAAACGCACAAAACCAAACCTCTTTCCAGCCTTTGATCTTCTTTCGGGAATGAACGAATCAATCACATGCCCCTATTGCTTACAAGCATGCCATAAATCCTTCGCTCGCACATGATCAGGAAAGTTTGTGATGAAAACCGATGTGGAAATCTTCTGCACCTCATCGGATCTTGTTAAATGGGTGAATTCGGTTACTCTACCAAAAATTTGGAAAAAAGTCTTTGACAGGGTTTTTCAAGCCACGTTGTGGGTTATTTGGCACTATAGAAACAAAGTATGTTTCGACCTTAAAATGCCGTGCAAATATTTGCTTGGAGATGAAGTTAAAACTCTTTCGTTTTCATGGATAGTCAATAGGAATAAAAGTTTCGTCCAATTCATACCAATTGGTAAGTTGATTCAAAAAATGCTTATAATCTCACATTGTAAATTTTTTACTGCTCTTTAGCATCTCGCTAGAGTTTAATAAATTCTTTTTCGTTAAAAAAAGAAATTGAAGTATAGTTCAACGACTTTTTAATGCAATCAATTGATTTATATTTCACGTGCATAATCAAAATAATACTCCAATAGTTCTAAGACATTCATTAATAGAAAATAATTAAAAATTTTAAACTTACGCTAAACCTGCTTCTAAATGTATAAGACATTATTCTTGGACATGTTTTGGTTATGCATGTATTTTTAGCCGACTTATTGCTAAATATGTTCCTCTTTTGCTTATATATATTCAATTAATTAAGTTACAACACTTTAATATCTTATCCTCTTTATATGGTGAATTTTACTACCCAAGCTGTGTGCAACTTGTATGAAGAATTTACGTGTTATAATTAAGCCCAAAAGTCGTGAATTCAAGTCTTTCTGATATGTGTTTATAGTATGTTGTGAGTTTTTGTCTTTAAAAGGACACAGTAATCTGTCAATTATTTTGGTGTCATCATAATCTTTCCCTTAACGACATCGATCACTCAACAGGAAGCATATAAATGGCTGGGAAACCCACCACACGACCTCAACACTGACACCCGCCAAAACCTCAAAGCAAACTGCCACACAAACATACCTAGTGGTGAAATGCAGAAATGGTTAATTGAGATAAAACTTATCACTGAAAGGCCACCATATATCTATCTTGACCTTTACCAACATTAATGATCAGAACCACGAGCCATTGAACTGAACCATGACCTAAACACACGAACAACAACCAGATCTAAGCGACATTGGCAAAAAAAAACAACCACCATTATCGCGTATATCCTTTACAACTAGAATACAAAAGACAAACAAAAAACCAAAAAAAAAACCCAAAAACTTAAAGAAATATACACATTCGTCGTTCTATGAAAGAGCCTTTCACATACTACAATTTAAGTGTGAACTGCTTTTTCACTGCACGAGGAGCACAATACACGAAAGTCAACATGTGGCAACTACATAACTCAGTATATAACGTAAGATATTTTCTTTTCAATGAACGATGTGGGATTAAAAGCCAACTCTTTGTTTTTAATCAAAAAGTGATACAAGCTATATCCTACTACCGTTGTTGTAAAACCGAATACAACCAAATTCACTGAAGATAATGTATCACATGAAGATAACATACAATCTTAGTCCATAGAATGACGTAGAAGTTAATGCATGTCATTTATATTTGTTAGTTATATGTAAAATATTGTATTTGTTTTCAGTAGCAACATATAATTCGACAGTGTAAGTTCTTTCCTCGATGTGGTTGACATGAATTATTTTGGATAAAGGGTTAATAATTACCTGGTAAAGATAAATTTGACGTGAAATTCCAAGTTTATACTCTCTTTTATGTGTATAAAGAAGATTTTCACCTTATTTAGTCAAAGTTAAAACTTATGCTTCCAATGCATGAAAAATTTTAGAAAATATGTCTGTAACATAGATCTCCATATTTCATAAGTGCCGGATTTGCTTTAGTTCTTGGTTACACGAAACGTAAAATACACGAGATGTAAAATAGCAATAACAAAAGACTATGAAGGCATAGAGAAACTGAATGCCACATTCTAAAAAATTTAATCCATATTGTCAAATTTTCCTTCTCTTAAATCCCTTCACAGCTAGTTTAATACATTTAGTACCTGGCGAAAAATTAGAAGAAACTTATATTGTAGGTCAATCAAGTAATAACTCTTGCTTATACTTCGCAAATCACCATTGCATTCATAAGACTAGCCGTAACGGATAGATTTCTCACGCGTGGTCACAAGCAAGCACGTGTCGTGCACCACTACAACTACGACCCTAACTCTTCATGCGTGATCAACCAACTTTTGAGATGTTTTGGTCACCAACTTGACTGAAACTTTTCTTCTTCGTTTGTGTTTGTGTTACTGTATCATGTGGTATGTTTGTGTATTGATTTTGTAGTTACTACTACGGCTATTTGCTGGTTGATTTGGTGAAGATAGTGAATGCTCTATATGAAGGCGAGGTGACGATGCCTGATGGTTGATGCAGTCACAATTACATGCGGTATAAATGTTTAAACTAGAAATTGAAGTGGTTGGGAAATAAGTGCCTCAAAAACATTCATCCAAGATTTTTATGTGCCACCTTTTCAAAACATGCAAATTACAAGAAACACTTAGCTTTATTGAAGGCCCAGGTTTGTTTTGTTTGGCCTGGCGTCGCCCATTAGGGCAGGCCATGAGTGGGCTGATCTCAAGAGTTTACAAAATGCCTTGATTTCCTTAATTTCGTCAAAATAGTCCACAAGATAAGTGGGTAAACGCTTTAAATTCTTCAAATAAGTTTATTGAGGCTTTAGATCAAAACAAAACAAATGTTCACTGAGGCTTCAATGAGACAAAAGATTGATAGCTTACATGAAGCAACATTCAAATCATGATCTAAATTCATATTAAGTTACAGCACGTTAACATCTTATCCTCTTTTGTATGGTGAATTTACGTGATATAAGCACAAAGGTCGTGAGTTCAAGTCTTTCAGATATGTGTTTATGCTATGAGTAGTATGTTGTGAGTTTTTGTCTTTAAAAGGACACAGTAATCTGTCAGTTTTCCCACCTGTGACCATGGCCTTGACACTGACACCGGCCGAAAGCTCAAAGCAAACTGCCACACAAAAATACCTAGTAGTGGCATAGTGAAATGCAGAAATGGTTAACTGAGATAAAACTTATCATTGTAAGGCCACCATATATCCATATTATCTTGACCTTTACCAACAAAAACGATCAGAATCACCAGCCCGTTGAACTGAACCACAAGTTCCACAACCTAATCACACGAAAAACAACCCGATCTAAGCAACATGGAAGATTGTCGCTGAAGGTCATATAAAAGAAAGTAGGATTTCTGATGCATTGTCTTGTCTCGAAAAAGAGTTCGCTGAAGAAGGCTCGAGCTTCTGGAGACGAAAGCCAATGAATATTTCGGTTCTGTACAATCTAATTTGTGAACGAGAAAATGACAAAAAAAGCAAGGAGGCACTGCTGGAGGTGTTGATCTTTATATGTCGTTTTTACCCTTTTACACAGGATCTAAAGCCAAAAATGTTAAAGTTAGTGTGGGCGACAATGATGAAGAAGCATCGGAAATGCTTCTAAACGAACTGCAGGCTAGCATTTAAGGACTTGTTGAGGTTATTTTTAACCCAAAAAGTTAAACAAAATATACACGTTCGTCGGCATATGAAATAGACTTGCACATGTTGAATTAATTAAACACATAAAGGATCAATCTCATGTAATCATATACCAAGAACATAAAAGTAAACTTACTTGATGATAGAACCGATTGATGATTAGGATTGGATGATGAAGCCATAGCGTTAGGGTTGTCGATTCCGGTAGTGATGTCAATAATCCGATGGAAGGATTTCTCTCAAGAGTTATGGTGTTTATTGAGAGAATACGTTTTTGACAAGATACAGGAAAAAGACCACAACCCTAAATATTTATCTGTTATGGTTGTTACTTCCATCAAGTAACCGCCATTTGGTAGTAGGGGTATAATATGTCATTAAGGCATACTTTAGGGTCCAAATGGTCTAAGGCCACATCTAAAGGGATTTTTCTTAACATTCTCCCACTTGACCGTATGACCATTTATTCATATATACATAAACATGAAAATTATATTGGCCAATTATAAGTTTATGTGAATTACCATAATTCCATAATAGAACCAAAGCAAAAAGATACAGCCACACGTGTCGCGTTTGACACGGGACCCCCATCGATTATACTAATGGTACTAATCTGAAATATAAGATTTCATTAAGCCAAAATGACAAAGTAATGTGGTACACATAAGTTTGTCTATAATGAAACATAAGTGTACACAATTAAAAGTAAATATAGACAAACTAGACAATATAGTGAAGGATATTATCTTAAAGCGCTTGTTTTGAAAATAAACGTTATCATGAAATAGTTCACTAACTACAACATTATATAAGGTCTTGACGTAAACCCATTCTAGCAACATGGCCTTGAAATACTTTGGGTGGTAGACCTTTAGTTAGCGGATCCGCAAGCATTTCATGAGTTCTAATGTGCTCGATACATATACGTTGTTCCTCCACTCTTTCACGTACGAATAAGTACTTTGTATTGAGGTATAAACCAGCTCCAGTTGAACTATTACTGTTCGAGAAGCTCACGGCTGCGTTATTATCGCAGTAAATCTTTAATGGCCTTGAGATGGAGTTAACAATTTTGAGTCCAGTGATCAAATTTCTCAACAACATTGCATGGCATGTCGCATTATAAACTGAAACATACTCAGCCATCATTGTTGAGGTTGTCGTTAGCACTTGTTTTTGACTCTTCCAAGAAATAGGCCCACCTGACAGCATGAAAATATATCCCAAAGTTGACCTACTAGAGTCTTTGCATTTCGCAAAGTCTGAATCCGAGTATCCAATAACTTCAAGATTGTCGGATCTAGTGTAAGTTAATTTGTACTCCTTCGTTCCTTGAAGATATCGCAATACTTTCTTACCAGCTTTCCAGTGATGTAGGCCAGGATTAGATTGAAACCTGCCTAACATGCCACATATAAATGTGATATCTGGTCGAGTACAAACTTGAGCATACGTTAAGCTTCCTACTACGGAAGCATAAGGAATTCGCTTCATTTCCTCATGTTCAACCTCAGTTTTCGGACATTGATGAGACCCGAAAACATCACCCTTAATTACGGGAGCGACTGTGGGGGAGCAATGTTGCACATTGAACCTATTGAGTACACGTTCAATATATGCCTTTTGGGACAGTCCTAATGTTCCATTGGCTCGATCTCGGTGAATTTCAATTCCAATAACATACGAAGCTTCACCAAGATCTTTCATGTCAAAGTTTCTAGAAAGAAAACGTTTTGACTCATGCAACAGATCAATATTATTACTTGCTAAAAGGATATCATCAACATAAAGCACAAGTATAATAAAATTGCTCCCACTCATTTTGAGGTATACGCACTGATCTACCAGATTCTTGATGAAGTTGTGTTTCTTCATCATTCATCAAATTTTAAATACCATTGACGAGATGCTTGCTTAAGCCCATAAATAGATTTCTTAAGTTTACAAACTAAATGTTCTTGGCCTTTAGATTTAAAACCTTGTGGTTGGGCCATGAACACATTTTCATGTAAATCTCCATTAAGAAATGCTGTTTTGACATCCATTTGATGTAACTCCAAGTCAAAATGAGCTACAAGTGCCATTACGATCCTTAGGGAGTCTTTTCTCGATACTGGAGAAAATTTTTCTTTATAATCAACACCCTCTTTTTGAGTATACCCTTTTGCAACCAAACGAGCTTTGTATCGCTCGATATTTCCATTTGGGTCAAGTTTGGTCTTAAAGACCCACTTGCATCCAACGGGTTTTGCACCCTTTGGTAATTCAGCAAGTTCCCCAACGTTGTTTTTGCTCATTGAGTTTAGCTCATCATTCATTGCTTCCCTCCAATGAGCCGATTGGTCACAATTAATGGCATCCTCATATGATTCAGGTTCATTGCATTTCCCTAAGTCAAAATCAGCCTCATTCAAATAGGTATAGTAATCGTCAAAATTTGTGGGCTGCCTATGTCGTTGTGACCTACGCAACAGTTGTTGAGTTTCTTGTGATTCAACATTAATTTCGGGGTTATGTTCATTTTCCTCGACATTATTTGGATGATCTTGAGCAATTAAGTGATCATTCGAGGTTTCAAGTGGCGTGTTAATCGGGATGGGCACATGAATTATTGGTGTCTCATCTCGAGCCTCTTGTAGTTCAATTCTTTTAAATGAACCGCTCCCACTGTTGTTAGCATTTTCAAGAAACTCTGTGTAGCGTGTCTCAACAATTCTGGTACTATGAGAGGGGCAATAAAATCGGTAACCCTTTGATCATTCTGGGTACCCAATGAAGAAGCAACTAATGGTTTTCAAGTCCAGTTTTCGTGATTGAGGATTGTATAACTTAGCTTCGGCTGGACATCCCCAAACCCGTAAGTATCGTAAGCTGGGTTTTCTTCCTGTCCAAATTTCATATGGTGTTTTTGGAACAGATTTTGAAGGGACTCTGTTAAGGATGTGGACAGCCGTTTTCAATGCCTCAGTCCAAAGAATTTCGGGAAGATTTGAATTTGCCAACATATTACGAACCATGTCCATAAGGGTGCGATTTCTCCTCTCAGCTACACCATTTTGCTGAGGGGTACCCGGCATGGTATATTGGTTAATAATCCCATGATCTTTGCAAAAGTCAAAGAAGGATCCAGGAGCTTGACCAACATCTGTATGTCTGCCATAATATTCACCTCCCCTATCCGATCTCACCACTTTAATTTTTCGGTCAAGTTGATTTTCAACTTCCGCTTTAAATGTTTTAAACATTTCAAGTGATTCAGATTTTTCATTAATTAAGAACAGGTACATGTAACGTGAGTAATCGTCAATGAAGGTAATGAATGATTTATGACCACCAATGCCCGAAGGAAAAGGTCCACATATGTCAGTATGGATTAGTTCTAATAATCCGGTACTTCGTGTGGTACCTTTCTTATTTCCTTTGGTCATTTTTCCCTTTATGCATTCTACACATTTTTCAAAATCAGAGAAATCAAGATGGGGTAAAACTTCATCTTTCACGAGTCTAGTCATTCTGTCTCGTGAAATATGTCCTAAACGTTGGTGCCATAACATTGAGGAAGTTTCTTGATCTTGTTTTCTCTTATTTTGATTCACATTCTCATTAACATTAAATGATAATAGAGATTCCGAAAATTGATTATCTAAACATAACTTGAAGAGGTTTCCCTCAAGACAACCATTTCCAACAACACGGGAATTTAAACTAATATATACTTTATTGTATCCAAACGTAAATATAAAGTCATCAATAATTAGTTTAGATACAGATATTAAGTTTCGAGTCATGCTCGGTACATAAAGAGTGCCATAAAGATTTAAACAAAAGCCACCCTCCAATATTAATGAAAGGGTCCCAACAGCTTCTACGTTCAAATCAACTCCATTCCCGACTTTAACCGTTCGTTGGTTTCTTTCANAACTTCATCTTTCACGAGTCTAGTCATTCTGTCTCGTGAAATATGGCCTAAACGTTGGTGCCATAACATTGATGAGGTTTCTTGATCATGTTTTCTCTTATTTTGATTCACATTCTCATTAACATTAAATGATAACAGAGATTCCGAAAATTGATTATCTAAACATAACTTAAAGAGGTTTCCCTCAAGACAACCATTTACAACAACACGGGAATTTAAACTAATATATACTTTATTGTATCCAAACGTAAAGATAAAGTCATCAATAATTAGTTTAGATACAGATATTAAGTTTCGAGTCATGCTCGGTACATAAAGAGTGCCATAAAGATTTAAACAAAAGCCACCCTCTAATATTAATGAAAGGGTCCTAAAAGCTTCTACGTTCAAATCAACTCCATTCCCGACTTTAACCGTTCGTTGGTTTCTTTCCAATCTCCGGATTGTACGGAATCCCTGTAAAGAATTAGCAATGTGTACCATGGATCCAGAGTCAATCCACCATGAATTAATAGGGACATTAATATTAAAGGATTCATTAATCATAAAAGCTTCAAATATACCTTTCTTTGCTAACCATTCTTTGAATTTTGGACAATCCTTTTGAGTATGCCCTTTCTTATGGCAAAATTTGCATTTTGGATTGCCATGGAATGAGCTAGTACTTGCACCCATTTTCTGGACTTTATTTGGAGTAGAATTATCTCCACTTGAACCTTTGCCCTTCCATGAGCCCTTTCTCTTATTGGTGTTAGTGGTAGCAACATGAACGATATCAGGCTTTTCAACTTTGAGGCGTTCTTCCTCTTGCACACACATGGCAATCAGTTCGCTCATTTTCCATTTCTCCTTTTGCGTATTATAATTGATCTTGAAAGGACCAAATTGCATAGGGAGAGATGTCATAATGAAATGAACTAAGAAACCTTCACTGATTTCCATGTCCATGCCTTTCAGTTTGTTTGC
Source organism: Artemisia annua (assembly GCA_014162995.1). Classification (NCBI taxonomy): domain Eukaryota; kingdom Viridiplantae; phylum Streptophyta; class Magnoliopsida; order Asterales; family Asteraceae; genus Artemisia; species Artemisia annua. Next base: position 85,565 of record LBNU01008656.1, on the reverse strand, counting down.
CATATCGCTCATCATCATTATGTGCTCACGTACACCACTGACCCGTCATACTTGGTAGTCAACATTTTGAGGATCAAAGTGCTTGCATGGGCTTTTGAAGTCCCTTTAAATTGTTCCTCTACGGAGCTTAAGTACTCCTTTGCATTCTCAGAGTCAGGAATGGCTCCTCGAATGACAACGGATATGGAATTCTTAATGATCATGAGTGACATACGGTTAGATCGCTCCCACTGTTCATAAGCACATTTTTGATCTGTTGTACTGTTAGCAGTAAGTGCAGCGGGAGGATCGGTACGAAGCGCATCATCGAGGTCCATTACTCCGAGAGTAAGTTTCACTTGATCTGTCCATGTTGAGAAGTTAGTACCAGTTAAGGGTTCAATTCCGGACAAGTAACCCGTATTGGAAGTTAAGGTAGATGCTAACATAGATTGAAAATTAAATGTATGCTCAGATAAAACTAAAGGAATTAATGGGATATATATGTAAAGCATATCAGTATAAACATAAACCTATCATGAACACCAAAAATAATAGGTATAAAGATGTTATGCCTAATTATTAACTTCACGTTGGTTTAGTTAATAATTAAACCATTAATCATCTTTAACTAGACTAAGCATGCACATATATCACATATCACCGTTGGGCAGAAACATAACATATGTGCCAATTATGCAAATATATATTTCATTGTTCAAATTATCATACAAATAGCCGTTGGGTTCATTGAGTGAAAACATGAACAATTACATAATATGGCATGAATAAACTTGCATATTAATCTAAAATAACCAATCGTTGGAGTGATTATCTATATTAACATACAAGTTACCATTTAGTAAATTCTAATATGTTTAGAATTTTGGTTTTCGCATAATTTCCTTAACAACCGATCATGTGCAGATTGTTATTAAACATAAAGTAGCAAAAACCATATGAACCATTCCTAAAATTAACGTGTACAAAAACAAAGGGATATGTGCAGTTTCAGAAATAAAGCAACAAAACCATTAATTTTGATGATAACACATGGCACATACTCCAATTAGTTTATTGAATACAATCAACAGTTGCAATATTTAATTAATATGTTAGGCCACTAAAATCAATTATCATATGGTTCTTTAAGAGAAATTGCTATACTTCACAAAATTGGCACTGTTTTATTGTGTAACTCAAATAAATCCCATGCATCAAATACTAAATCCAATAAAATATAATAGTATTCAAACGGCAATCGCTATTAATGCAGTAGTACTAATTTTCGTTTCTTTTGAAAGCATACTGGGATATAATCATTATTAAATTAAAACAATTCATGAGATTAAACCGCTCTTGATACCACATGTTAAATTAATTAAACATATAATGGATCAATCTCATGTAATCATATATCAATAATATGAAATTAAACTTACTTGATGATAGAACCGATTGATGATTAGGATTAGATGATGAAGCCATCGTGTTAGGGTTAGTCGATTCCGGTAGTAATGTCACCAATCCGATGGAGGGATTAATCTCACAGTTATGGTGTTTGATTGAGAGAATTTTTATGTGACAAGATACAGGAAAACCACAAAGCCCGATGTTTTTATTGTTATGACAGTTATTTCCATTAAATATCTGTCAAATGTTAGTTAGGGTAGATAGTGTCATTAAGGCATACTTTAGGGTCCAAATGGTCTAAGGCCACATCTAAAGGGATTTATTCTAACATTGCCTGCACCATATATGATTCCTGTATTGCATTTGGTTGGCCAATCCAAGTACTCCTGTTCTATCAGACACGTCCCGCGATTTGGGACACATACATAAATAATATAGAATGATAAGAAGGAAAAAGAGGATATGGCAACAAACTGTATTTGCACCAAATATACTTGTACGACATCCTCTCTTCCCTTCTTATCATTCTATATTATTCGAGTATGTTTAATGAATGATCATGTTAGGTATAAAACACATTATTTGACTATAATTCATATAATGTGGATAAATAATGAGTGTTATTCAATGTGTTGAATGGGATAATGAAGGAGTGTGGCCTGCCATGAACAATACACGCTATATCATTATCGCACTCAACACTCCTCAATGATAAAGATACGTCTATCCAACTTTTATGATGACATCTGATAGTTCGTTTGATTACGGAGCATAGTACAAAGTTTTGCTTAAAAGGAAAGCATAAAAATTTCATACTGATACAGCACGGATCGATTTTCAAATGAACTATCTGACACTATCAAAAAAGGCTGAAAACACGTATCTTTATCATTGAGGTTATCAACACAAGTTCAATCTACCAAGCTGTATATGGCCGCATGACTTGATACAACCGCTTGATAGTTTGAAGTTTCCGTTGAAACACTTTTATATTATCCACATATATATCAAACTGAAAGTAGTCAATCAATATGTAACATACATTGTTTGATATAGCTCTCTTAAAAGTCCATAACATACATATTAATTATGTATATTCAATGACATTACAAGGATCATTTATTATTAACTGTTGCACCCACTGAACTCAATGCCAGTTATCTTAAATAGAATAAACACACTTACATTGCTTTTTCCGATATGATGCGGAACAAGTAACTGATAGTAGCGTGCTTGCTAATGCCCCTATCCTTAAATCTATTCTTAAGAAGGCTGTTAGGAACGTCCCAGGTAAGACCAATACACTCTCAACATCGAATGTGGAAGGTGAATTTAGTAATGTGGATCAAAGTAATGTCGTTGGGGGTAAAGGTACAACAAGTGAGACTATGAATGCACAAGAGGCTGGTCCTATGGGTAATATAGCTGCTAATGGTTCTAAGGGACAAGGTAATACTAACGATTCAAATGCCACTAGTAAAGTTATGGGTAACGGTTTAAATGGACAAGGGAATGAAGGGGGTGGTGCTCAAACAGCCCCTAAGCTATCGTATGCATCTATGTTCCAAAGTAAGAATACCTTTAAATCTATTAATATTTGTGAATTGCGGAATGAGGAACGCGTGGAAGGTGCACATGTTGCAATTCCATTGAAGGAGATTGATGATGTATCCGCAAGGTTTGCGAATACTTTGTATGGATACTTTATAGGGAAACGTTTAGCATTCCCCATTGTGGAAAATTACGTCAAGAATACTTGGGCTAAATTTGGTCTTAAACGTGTTATGTTAAACAACGGTTTCTTTCTGTTTCAATTTTCAAGCACAGGAGGGGATGGATAACGTGCTAGAGGGCTGGACCATGGGTTGATTAGATCTATTCCTATTTTCTTGAGATGTTTGGACACCTAATACTACTCTTGCAAAGGAGGAGGTTACTTCATCCCCGGTTTGGTTGAAATTGATAATGTGCCAATTGTTGCATACACGGAGCGTGGGTTTGAGTTTGATCACGACACAAATTGGTAAACCTATCATGTTGGACTCATATACTAGCTCTATGTGTGTTAAGTCTTGGGGTCAGAATTCTTATGCACGTGCACTTGTTGAAGTGTCATCTCTTAACACACTAATGGATCATGTGGTTGTGGCCATTCCATATTCCAATGGATCTGGTCACTCGTTGGTTCGTATTGAGATTGAATATGAATGGAAGCCTCCTTGTTGTTCGGTGTGCAAGATTTTTGATCATAATGATGTGGCATGTCCTAAAAATGTTAAAAAATCTAATGTGCAATCTAATGTGCAACCTAATGTGGATGAAGATGGTTTTGTGGCGGCGACTAAGCGAAAGGGTAAGGGTAAGGCTCCAACGCATGATAAGGTAATTGATGGTGTTCGTTTTACTAAACCTAAGGTCCAATTTAATTATCGTTGGCAGCCGGTGTCGAAACCTAAAGGGGGGTCTGATGGAGCGTCTACTTCTAAGAGTTTTGGTACTAATAATGCACCTAACGTCCCTAAAGAGGTTGGAGAGAAGGGCGTATCATCTTCTGAAACTAATGGTAAGAATAAAGGAGTTTCGGTTCCTCATGAAGAGGCTGGTCAAAGTATGGTGGATAGTCAGGTTACACGTGAGGTTCAAGCACCTACGAAATACATTCATGATGATTTGAGTGATATTCTCTCAAAGAATCCTTTTAGTGCGCTTGGTGATGGTGTTATTTTAGGGGTTGAGGAGGAATCTTCTCAAGCTGATCATGGGGTTCATATAGTGGATAGTGAGAGTGATACGGAGGTTGATGAGCATATGGAGTTTGGAAAACAATATACGGACACTAGTAATCCTAAGGAAGCAAGCACTTCCTCTCTTGATGTTTCTCATGTATAGTATCGCGTCATGGAATATTAGGGGAATGAACCAATCCCCTAAACAAAATGAGGTTCGTCAGGTTATTAGTGAAAATCAACTTTCTATTTGTGCTATTTTGGAATCGCATGTTTCTCAGTCTCGTCTTCAGGAGTTATGCATTAAGGTTTTTAAAGGTTGGGATTGGACTTCTAATGGTAGTTTTTGTAGTAGTGGTACTCGTATTGTTTTGGGATGGAATGTGGATGTTGTTGACTTGAATGTGGTTGCTATGACTGATCAGGTGATTCATACCTTTATTCGGTTTAGGGAGGATAAAAAGGAGCTTTTTTGTTCCTTTGTTTATGCTCACAATAGGTATACTCGTAGGAGAACCCTTTGGGATAACCTTGGTTTGCATAATCAGCTGGTTCGTAATCGTCCTTGGTGTATTCTTGGGAATTTCAATTCAGCTCTTAATCTAGAGGATAAGGTTGAGGGTTCTTCGGTGGTTGATATTGCGATGCGGGAGTTTAAGGAATGTGTTGATGCTAATGAGCTGGTTGACATTAATCGTTCGGGGCTGCAATTTACGTGGACTCAAAAGCCACATGGTTTAGATGGCACGTTGAGGAAAATTGATCGTATTATGTCCAACATTGGATTCCTTGATGCGTTTGCTGGTTCTCATGCTATATTTCAACCGTATCGTATTTCTGATCATTCCCCGGCTATTCTTCATATTCCTACGATAAGTAAGTTTAAACCGAGGCCATTTAAATTCTCTAATATTTTGGTTCAGAATTCTAGGTTTAAGCAGCAAGTTCAAGAATGTTGGGGTACTATGGTGAGTGGATTTCATATGTATAAAGTGGTGAGTAAATTGAAGGCGCTTAAAAAGCCTTTTCGGAGAATGCTTTTCCGGGAAGGTAATATTCATGAAAAAGTTTCTAAACTTCGTCATGAATTGGATACGGTTCAGCGTGCCCTTGATTTGGATCCATTTAATATTGATTTACGTGAGGAGGAAGCTTGTTACCTTAATGCTTTTAACGAGGCTGTTTTGAAGGAGGAATGTTTTCTTAAGCAAAAAGCTAAAGTGGAATGGCTTCGGGTTGGTGATGCCAATTCTGCTTATTTTCATAAGGTTGTCAAGAGTAGGAGAGCTCGGAGTCGGATTGATTCGATCCTTGATGCTAATGGTGTGCAATTGGTGGATGACCAGGTTCCTAACGCTTTTGTTTCTCATTTTACTTCTTTTCTTGGTCAAGCAGGTCCTACGTTGCCTTTGGATGATTCTGAGCTATTTACATCGACCCTTGATCCTAATGTGGCCCTTTATATGGTTCGTGATGTTACGGCTCAGGAGGTTAAAGAAGCTATTTTTTCTATGGGGGATGATAAAGCGCCGGGTCCGGATGACTATTCGGCTGCATTTTTTAAAGGTGCTTGGGATATTATTTCGGACGATGTTATTAAGGCGGTTCAGGAGTTTTTTGTCAATGGTAGGTTGTTGAAAGAGGTAAATCATACTACCATAGCTCTTTTGCCTAAGATCAATTCTCCTACTCGGATTACTGATTTTAGGCCTATTTCGTGTTGCAATGTGATTTTCAAGTGCATTAGTAAGATTATTGCAAACCGGATTAAAGAGAGTCTTAATACTTTGGTTAGCCCGAATCAATCCGTATTTGTTCCAGGTAGAAGGATTGCTGATAATATTTTGCTAACCCAGGAGCTTATGCATAATTATCACCTTAATAAGGGCCCTTCTAGGTGTGCTTTTAAGGTTGACATTCAGAAGGCATATGACACGGTGGATTGGCAATTTTTAAGGGGTATTTTGGATCGGTTTGGTTTTCACCCGCGTATGATTCACTGGATTATGGAGTGTGTGTCTACTACTTCGTTTTCTATTAGTGTGAATGGTATTCTTCATGGTTATTTTAAGGGTAAGCGTGGTTTAAGACAAGGGGATCCGTTATCGCCTTATCTTTTTACGCTTGTTATGGAGGTGCTTACCCTTATTTTGAGGCGTCGTGTGCGGGAATCTGAGATGTTCACATTTCATCACAAATGCTCCCAACTTAATATTATTAATCTTTGTTTTGCTGATGATTTGTTTTTGTTTTCTCATGGTGATGCTCAGTCGGCAGGTGTTATTATGGCGTCCCTTGAGGAGTTTAAGGATGTCTCGGGATTGTCTCCTAGTTTACCCAAGAGTACAGCTTATTTTTGTAATGTTCTAAATCATGTTAAGCTTGCTATCTTGCAGATTCTCCCATTTGTTGAAGGGAATTTGCCGGTTAAGTACCTTGGGGTTCCTTTGGTTACTACTAGATTGATATTTAGAGATTGTAAGGAATTGGTGGAGAAGCTGTCTAATCGCATCAATGATTGGAGGAATAAATCCCTCTCTTTTGCTGGTCGTCTTCAGCTTATTCAGTCGGTTTTGTCCTCTATGCATATTTACTGGGCCTCGGTGTTTATTCTCCCTGCTCGTATTATGGCTGATTTAGAGCAACTTATGAGGGCTTTCCTTTGGAGTTCTGGTAATGGTCGAAAAGGTCATTCTAAAGTTGCTTGGGAGGTTGTGTGCTTGCCTAAACAGGAGGGTGGGCTTGGGATTCGTAGGATTGATAGCTTCAACACGGCTCTCATTGCTTCTCATATTTGGCGTTTGTTTAATTCTACGGATTCGTTGTGGGTGAAATGGATTCATACTTATAGGTTGCGAGGCAGAAATTTTTGGGATGTTCCGAGTCGTGGTAATCTTTCTTGGAGTTGGCGGAAGATCCTTCAGATTAGGCCTCTTGTTCGACAATTCTTTTGGTATAATCTTGGGAATGGTTTGAAGGCTTCAGCTNCGGCTCTCATTGCTTCTCATATTTGGCGTTTGTTTAATTCTACGGATTCGTTGTGGGTGAAATGGATTCATACTTATAGGTTGCGAGGCAGAAATTTTTGGGATGTTCCGAGTCGTGGTAATCTTTCTTGGAGTTGGCGGAAGATCCTTCAGATTAGGCCTCTTGTTCGACAATTCTTTTGGTATAATCTTGGGAATGGTTTGAAGGCTTCAGCTTGGTTTGATACGTGGTGCTCGGCTGGTCCTTTATCTCTTATTGTGTCCTCGAGGGATATATACCGGGCTGGTTTCTCTTCTAATTCTGTGGTTCGGGACATTATTGAGGAGGATTCATGGGCTTGGCCGATTACTTGGGGAACTAGGTATCCTTTGCTTACATCTGTCCCGGTTCCTAATTTAGTTTCTCATGTGGATGATCGGTTAGTGTGGAAGACGGGTGATGGTAATATCAAGACTTTTTCTGTTTCTTCTGTCTGGGAGTGTATTCGGCCGCGTGGACAGGTGGTTGATTGGTTTCATCTTGTTTGGTTCTCGCACCGTATTCCAAGACATGCATTTCATTTGTGGCTGGTTATGCGTAGGAGACTTCGTACACAGGATATGATTTATTCCAATGATCCGGCTACTGCAGCTCTTGTGTGCCCATTATGTAACACTCAACCGGATTCTCATGCTCACCTTTTCTTTGAGTGTTTGTTTTCGTTTCAGGTTTGGGAATCATTGAAGGTGTTTGCTGGATTTACGGACATTCCTTACGTCTTAGATGATATTGTGAACCATTTGTCTCCTAGTGCTTCATCTCGGTCTGTGCGGAGCGTTGTCTCGAAACTTCTGTTTGCAGCAACTTCTTATTTTATTTGGCAAGAAAGAAATAACAGAATTTTCAAGAATCAAAGGAGGTCTGCTTCTCAATTAATTGATGTGATCAAATCAACGGTGCGTCTGAAGCTTCTCACTTGTCGTTTTAAACGAAAGACGCATGTCATTGATTTTCTGCGCGTTTGGCGGCTGCCTATGTCTCTTATGCATTCTTGATGGCGGGTTATAGTCATGATGCTGCGTTCTTGGTCTGGGTTCGTGAGGTTGGTGTGTTTCCTCTGGTTAGTATGGTTGCTGGTGGTCAGTTTTCGTTGGAGATCCGGGTAAGTGCTGTACTCTTTTTCCCTACTCCAAGGTTTTCCCATTGGGTTTTTACTTGGAAAGGGTTTTTAAGGAGGCAGGCTTATTTGGTTCATCAATCTCCTTCGAACAGGTGGGCGGATTGGTGTAGTAATTCGTGTGTGATTAGATGGTTTTTTCCAGTAGGCTTTTTGGTAATTGTATGTATTTTGTAGTTGTTTTCGCTTAGTGGCCTGTCACAAGCGGAGTTAGTGGGATGTTCAAGCATTGCTTGAGGTTAATGTGGTACTTCAGCCACATTCCATTGTACTTAAACGATTTTTTGGTGTAATATAATTTACCGGGCGATTTGCCCTTTACCCAAAAAAAAAATTACTCAACCCATGTGCCATAAAAAAAAAAAAAAAAAAAAAAAAAAAAAAAAAAAAAAAAAAAAACAATTCTATATTCCGGTAATAACACTTCAACATAGAGCAATAATACTTCAACATAGTAATCGTGAAAGTATCTAACCTCTTCAATAGTTGTGGAACAGTTGAAGAGGTTAGTGACTCTCACGATCGCTCAGCTGAAGAGATCCATCAGGTGTTTATGAAAACCATCATATACAGTCCCTAACCCAACCCAAAGCGTACATCATACGTCTATCAAGCTTAACCAAACTAAAAAGTGAGAAGTGTGACTGTGTGTTAGGTAGAATGATATAGAGTGTGTGTTAGGTAAGTGTTATGTTTATAAAAAAAGGTGACAAATGTGGGTGTGTGTGTTAGGTAGAAACTTTTATTACCTAGCGTCTCGCTTAGTCGATTATGTCGCTTAGTCGCTTGACTGTTATGTCGCTTGACTGTTATTGTGTGTTAGGTACAAACTTTTATTACCTAGCGTGTCGCTTAGTCAATTATGTCGCTTAGTCGCTTGACTGTTATGTCGCTTGACTGTTATTGTGGCATTGAATTTTTATAAATCCCGCTATATTTTTTTTCTTCATATAATTACAAAACACTATCTTGGAACAACTAACATTAACTTCAAAAGCTATAATATATTGCTTGAAGCAAGTAAAATTAACTTCAAACGTGTGCATAAACTTTAATTCAAATGGGTAAAAAATAGATTTCGTTAAAAGAAAGTTGCAAAATACATCGCATGATATATAAAAAAAGGGCTAAAAACAAAGTAAGAACACTTAAGAACATTCTACGGATAACTATGTCCGCAGAAACTATCTATCAGAAGCAAAAATATCTTCAGCAGGAACTAATACTGCTATCAGCAGAAACCAATGCATCAGCAGATTCTTGTTTTCAGTAGAAAATATCAGTAGTAGTTTTCAGCACCATTCTGACTGCAGCATAATTCCCAACAATCCTCCCCTAATCTTGAATTTGACAGAGGTAAGTTCAAGATTTTGATAGATCTTGCAAAACTTCAGAATCAGATGATTGTCTTCAAACTTTAAACTTAAGCAGTGAATAAAATATAAACCACATCTCTATGAATGGAAAACCTTCAAAGTCCAGATATTTGCAGCAACAAATGACAATTTGTACATCAAAACGAATTAGTTTCAAACTATTCTCATCACATCCAGGTGTGTTAACACCTGTGAGAGGTGAATCATTGAAAATAATGGATTTGATGTCTCTTTACCAACAGCCATTATTGCTGGAGTAGCCAAATGTTTAAGTTTGAACAACTATGGTACACTGATAACCATATGATTTTTAGTAAATCATCAACTATAAACGGATTTGAGTAGTCTTTACCTGTAGCCGTTTGTAACGTGCTTAACTAGAATCACTAAGATTGGTAGTCAACCACTCACAATTCACTGAACTTACAATAGAAGAATGTAAATTGAAGTGAAAAGTGAAAAGGATTTGTTATTATTCAAATGGATTTATTAGAGTGAAAAGAGAGAACTAGGAGAGAAATTCCTCAAAGCTAAGTGAAAAATGATATGAACATAGCTATTTATAGAAGTAGAAGGAAGAGGGGAAAGGTAGTTGTGATGTGGCAGAACCAATCAGAGCAGAGTATGAGGTGTTGGATCCAATAGAAAGATGACATGTGGCATCGGTGACAAGGAGATGCAGAAGAGACTAGCAGAAGTGGAGAAGCAAGTCTGATCCTTTGGAGGAGGAAGTAATGAATGGTTGTTTTAAAAAGAAGAGGCACGTGCCTTGCACGTGACTGGTAATTTTAAGCATATAACAATCCATTCCCCTACAAAGGATCCTTGGCCTCAAGGATCCAGCTCAAACTCTGGAAACCGCTGGACAATGTCTGCCAAAATTTCCCAAGTTGCATCTTCAATGCTGCCATTTGTCCATTGTATAAGTCCCATCACCACCATCCTATTATTTTGCTTGAGGATCTTCCTTTCCAATAGCTTCAATGGAGTAACAGCTAACAAGCCCTCATCATCACATTGAGGAAAGGTGCCCATTGAAGCAGAATCAGATAAACAAGGCTTGAGTTGTGATACATGGAAAACAGGGTGGACTTTGGCTGTAGCCGGAAGCTGTAGCTTATAAGCAACTTTTCCAATTCTTTGTATGACCTGAAATGGACCAAAGAATTTGGAAGAAAGTTTGTGTTGCCTCCCATGTCTCACAGTTAATTGCCTGTAGGGTTGGAGCTTCAAATAAACCCAAGCTCCTACCTCAAACTCTCTATCAACTCTGTTTCTATCAGCCTGGTTCTTCATCCTATCTTGTGCTCTTTTCAAGCTATACTTCAACATCTGAATAATTCTTTCTCTTGCCTGAAGTGTCCTGTCCACTGCATCAACTACACTATCTCTGGCCATATAAGGAACATGCAAAGGAGGAGCTTGACCATAAACAGCTTCATACGGAGTAGTGTTGATGGCACTATGAAAGCTGGTGTTGTACCAGTATTCTGCCAGAGATATCCACTTCACCCAATCCTTTGGTGTTTCACCAGTCATACATCTTAAGTAAGTTTCCAAACACTTGTTCACAATCTCAGTTTGTCCATCACTTTGAGGATGATAGGCAGAAGAAGTCTTCAACTGTACTTGCAACACTTTGAACAATGATCGCCAAAACAAGCTCATAAAAACCTTGTCTCTTCTATATTCCTAGGGTCAGCAGATCCTTCACCAGCAATATTGGCTGGTTCAAGAGGATCAGCAGTATGCTCATCAAGAGCAATAGGATTAGTAGACTCCTCATTGAGTGCATCAGCAGCTACTGAAGTTGATGCCTCAGCAGCATGTGAAGAACCAGCAGCAACCTGATCTGCTGACACAGTTGCATCAGCAGGTTCAGGGATTGGTGGAATACCACCTTCAGCAGCTTGAGGATCAGCACCTTCAGCTACACCAGCATTGTCACCAGGAGGCAACATAGCTGGAGTTAAAGGCCAATGGGTGCCGTTATATCCACTTCCCATATTTGAAAAGATCTTATGACCTAACTCATGAACAGGTGTATGTGTTTTATCTTGAGTTTCAACACCTATTATTACTTGAAGAAATCTAGGGTACATATAGAATTTATTCTTAACAGCCTCTATATTTCCTAACATACCCTCAAAGATATATTTAGAGAAATTAAAAGTAGTACCCTGAGATAGACAAGCAATAGCACACGCTATTTCAGTAGAAAATTGATCCAGCCCTCCTGTCTTGACACTTATGCACTTTAACAGTGTGTGCACCAAGAACTTCCATTTAGGGCAAAAGAGATTCTTTTTCCACACCTTGCTATTTCCTTGATAACCAACGGCTCTCAAAGCTGCAAGTATAACCGGCTTGTCTCCATGATAAACCCCATCAGCATCATTCAACTGGAGTTTGCTTCGGATCAATGACTCCGTTATCACATACTGTGTCCCATCAATCCGAGATTCTATTTTTGTCTTATTATCCGCAGCAACGACCGACTTCCAAAATTGTTCGACCAATGATTCACATATCAGATCCGGACAATATGTCAGAGCAAAGTGAATGTGAGACCTTTTCAAGAACTCTACCATAGGTTCATAGAGCTCTTTCCCTTTAACTTTTCCCAGAAAAGCTGTCATGTTGTGGTCACCCTTGAAAACCATTTCAGTCATTGTGAAAATTTTGAGAGATGAATGAACTGGAAATTTGCGAATTGGGTTTGAAGTTATAGTGAGTGGGAAGTAGTTATTTTGGAGTGGGATATATACAATTGTCTCAATAAATGAGTTACCAACAATCGTGGGGGTTAATTGTAAACGAATCTTAAGAGTATCGTTTGACCAATTTTGACTTTAAAAATTACCCAAAATAAACTTCCTTTTATTACCCATCAGCAGATAGAAAAGTCCATCCGCAGCATCTCATGGTCCATCCGCAGGAACTTGTTGCTTCATTAATTTCCTTTTAGCATTCAAGCATTTCTATAAATACCTCTCAAATCACATAGCCTATTGAAAACCTTTGAATAACCACTCTAACAGTCAAAGCCTTAATCATGAATCCCATTGAACTTTCTTCAGATTCAGAATCATGGAATCATTATTTTCCAACACCTCTTCCACCCCGAAAACCAAAAGGTCGACTACATGGTTGGAGAACCAAAGAAGAAGCACGCAAAAGGCGCCATGATGTACCTGCTCCTCCATCTCAACCAATAAGACCATCAGCAGTACCAGATTCACCTTTACCAGAGCTTTTATTCTATGAGGATGTTAATGAAGAGTCTTCAGCATCATCACCTCTTTCAGAGCTTCTTGCAAGGGAGGCTGAGCGAGCAATTGCAGATTTGGGGCTTATTCCAGTTTCCAAAAGATTGGAAAAACCACCTCCTCAAGTCTTGGGACTGGTCTGTAAAAAGTTATGGACTTCAGTTACAAAGCCCAAGAATGTGGAGAAAGTGTTGAGGAACTTGAAGAATGGTGAGGGAACTTCTGATCCAAAGGACAAGGGCAAGAGAAAGTTAGATGAAGTTTAGGATGATTTTATGTTTGTCTGGATGATAGAACCTTTTTGTAGCACTCTATAATTGTTAATGAATGTTTTAGTGCTTTTCTCCTCTGTTTGTTATGGTTAATTATGTTGATTCTTCTGAAGTATTATATCATCCGCAGGAACCAACATCAGCAGCAACGAGTCAATCTACTGATGAGAACAATCAGCAGATTCGTCCAAAGCATAGTCAACCTGCTGATGAGAACAATCAGCAGATCCGTAAATATCTTATGCACAGTTAAAAGATCTTTACTATGCCACCCGTTACACATTAATTACCACAACCACTCAACTCGGTTATAAATGAGACCATCTTTTACTATCATCCACACAAGTTACTTTCCCAATTCCTTTCACAACCCTAATCCAATGTCATCCAAACCAGAGATAATTGATCTCTCATCCTCTTCATCAGATTCCAGTGATGGGTGGAATTCCTATTTTCCACCCATTGCCCAAAACAAAACACAACCAGTCACAACCAACCAAAGAACCAAACGAAATTATGAGAAGGGGGAATCAAGTAAACCCCCATTCCTGCTGATTCCGATTCTACTGACGATTCACACCCTTGGATAGGTTATCCTCCATCAGATAGGGAACTTGTTTCACCTTTTCTCTTTACCTCAGATGAGGAATCTTCCGAGGAAGAATATGATGATCCTACCTTTCTTCCTCCTTCAACTCCAGAAAGGCCTCAGAATAGGCCTAGAAGATCCAACCTTCCACTTCCAAAAGACCGAGAGGTAGTTCTTGGTCTTTTTGCTAGGAAGAATGGATTATCTGCAGAAGAAGGCAGATGAAGGGTGCTCATCATTCTTCCTATTTTAGCTGCTTCCAGTGCCTTGTCATGCATATCCAACAGCCAATTGAGTCTTTGGAAAAGGAAAACAAGAAGCAGAAAACATGGAGTCCTTGTAGTTGATTGTTTAGGTCTTTTCATTCTTTTGAAGTTGTCTTGTAATATGTAGTATATTTCCAGAATGAATGAAATATTATGATTAATGAGTTTCTCTTTGTTTTGTTACATGTTACTGTATAAACATCAGTAGAAACTCAATTACTCCATTAGCAGCATCCATCAGTAGAAACAATACATTAGCACTGACAAACTTCATCAGAAGAATACAAACTCTCAGCAGAACCTATATCAGCAGAAACAAACACTTCCGCAGAAACTTTCATTCTATCAGAAGTAATTGGTTTCAACCTAATTTCTGCAAAAGAAACCACACAGACACAACAATACAAACTAGAACGAACATTAGTTGGTTAGTGGTTAGAAAACATAAAGTAACTCATAAAATTACACAAAACATAACACTTATACATGCTACACAATCCTCCCCTGAGGCATATGCCTCCCCTGAGGCTTATGCCTCCCCTTAAAATAGGCATGTTTAAGGGTTAACCATGCCAATGTTGACCACCAAAAATTGGAACCTTGGTCCATCAAAAGCTTTGGTCAACAAATCAGCCACACTATCATCAGTATGAATTTTATCAACTTTAATCAAATGTTTTTCAAAAGCACCCCTGATGAAATGATGTCTGATTTCAATATGTTTGGTTCTATTATGAAAAACTGGATTCTTGACAATGCAAATGGTACTTTGATTATCAATATAGATGGGAGTATTCATAAAATTGTACCCATAATCCAGTAATTGATTTTGAATCCATAGAACCTGTCCGCAGCAATTGGCAGCAGCAACATATTCTGCTTCAGTAGTTGAAGTAGCAATGATGGTCTGCTTCTTACACTGCCAAGAAATCAACCTTCTCCCAAGAGGGGCGGGAACAATAATATGCGTTGGTAAAACAGATTTCAAGAGGGAATGAGGTACACCCTTTTTGATGACACAATAATATGCGTTGGTAAAACATATTTCAAGTGGGACGGGAACAACAACAACTTGCGTAAACGGTATAGCTGCAATATGAAAGAAAAAAATGGCTCAACAATCATTTTAATAAGCAAGGGAATGGATGATATCATCGCACCCTAATAGATGTATGTGGTATCTAAAAAAATGAACACACCTTGAATGACATTTGGAGCTGGTTGTACACAGATGTTAGGCGGAGATAAGAGACATGTCTCAAGTGGGCTAGGGACATCACCAATATTAAACAAATTACTAACACCCTGCGTCACTGATGTGGCTGCAACATAAAGGAAATGAATGTTGAATGAATAAAAACACTGGTAGATAGTGTTTACAGGTAAATTTAGTTCGCGCTTGGGATAATATTGGATGATAAACTGGTCGGGTTGGAAGCTTCAAAGCAAATTAACATCGAAACTCCAAGAACCCGCGAACGCATACCGGTGCCTACTACAGCTAAATGACAGCCATCAGGCTTACGGATATCCAAATACATTCGAAACCTTACAAAAGATTTATGTATAAGAGTTATATACCTGTGCTCGCAGCAGGCTGAATCTGTGACCTCGAATGGGACGATGGTCTACGACTGCCTACAACAGCACATATAATTAACAGTTTCATAAGACAACAGTCACCAAAATGTATGATACTGAATAGCAAATGAATGTAGAGAACACCGAAAACTTAGTCAAACAGATAGATGGTATTAGACAGTCATCAACCCATCAGACCCTAACCTTTTGCCCTCGGCCGACGTATGGGGCCGACCACAACTGGAGCAGGTGAATGGAAAGAATGACCTACAGAAATGATAGTATCAATAGACTATTAGACCATATATGAGNTGATGAGTGCGCAAACACTCATCATTTTTGGTCAATTCTGAAACGCAAAACACCTGAAAACACGCAAAATCACATCAAAATGATGAAAATATCCAAGGATCGTGTTTTATGTGTCTCAAATGCAAAATGTTTAAAAACAAACGAAAAATAAGCAAAGTTTGCAGAATTGGCAGTTTTAGTCCCCCAACTTTCTAATCTTGGCAAAACTAGTCCCTGTAATTTGAAAATGTGGAGTTTTATCATTCAAGGTCCTTATAATGTTTTAAGTTGTCAAAAATAGTCCTTGAATGAAATTTTGCAAAATTGGCAATTTTGGTCCCTGAACTTTGGAAAAATTACAGAAATGGTCCTTGGGTATTTGGAAAGTGCAAAAATTGGAATTTTTGGTCCTTTGGTTTTCTAAGTTGGCAAGAATGGTCCTTGTGTTAACTTTTGGAAAGTGGCATAAAACACCCCTGAAAAACAGAAAATTACATTTGAGGTCCTTGTGGTTATACAAGCTACAAACCAACCGGCCCTTATGTATTACTAAGCCCAAAACCAAACCACCCCAAGCCCTTTCCATATTCCCTTGACCCATTAAGTAAAACCCGGCCCAAACACATATTATAACTCCCACGTTTTATAATATCCTCCCAGTCAAACACCCCCCTTTTGACCCTTTCCCTCCCAACACATCCCCTGGTTTCCAGGAACTTTATCCACCCCTCCCATCTCTCCCACATGCTTCACCACCCCCATAGCCACCCTAATGTTTCACCAACCCACCCCAAGCATTTATCACCTTCACCAAACTAAACCTACCAATTGGCAGTTATATAGTTTTGGCGCCAAAGCTGAGTTCAATGGCCAAGATCATTCCAAACCAATCCAACGGTCAAATGGAAGTGGGAAAGGTCAAAGAAGTCTCCAAGAAACCCTAGAGGTCCCATATATAAAGAAAGAGATGAAGCTTGGAGTGCAGTGTGTAACATTAGACCTAGTATAATCGTTTAATTGCTTTTTGTAATTTTAGTTTGTTTTTAAAGCTTTCAAGTATTGTATTAGTCTTTCCAGTGTATTTTGAATCAATTTCAATCAATCAATTAAAGAGTTCTTTGGAAATTCAGTTTATGCTTATCTTTTTCTCAAAAATCTCAAATTGGTCTAAGGTGTTATTTGATGTTCTCAAGGACTGAGTTAGGCCATATAAGCTCCTAGAAAGCTTTAAGAAGCTTTTAGAAATCTTAAAATACAGTTTAGGATAAAAAAGCAAAAATTCAAGAAAATACAAGAAAAATATAAAAAACAGGTTTGGAGAGGAATGAAGGAAGAAGATGGATGAAAGTTGGAAGATTATGGTTTAGAACTCCTTGGGGAGTAATAGGTTGTTCTTGGTTCTTGGCTCTAGTGTGCACTTGACCTCTTGTAAAAATTTGTTTCATTTCTTTGCATACTCGAATTTAGTAGTTGTTGTTTTAATTGTAGCTCAATTGCTTATTTAGTGTTCTGGTTGATTAGGTTAAGTTTAGGTTTCATTCACATGCAGTTAATCTACATATTGCTTCTTTAACCTTTGAAAAATATATTAAAGGAGTGTTTGGATTTAGCATTTACACTGTGTATTTGTTGTCATATATTTGGTATTGGTTGTTTATTGTTCTTAGGTTCAAAGTAGATCCATATTGATCATTTTTTTGAGTAAATTTTAAAGAAAAAGTCAAATTCATTCTCTTGATCATTACAGTTCAATAGTTAAGGGATTGAGTGGAATAATCTTTGAATCTAGTTTAGAACTTGTTAGAGGTGGTCTGATTTAGGTTCACTTAGGTTAAATAAACATCAAATAGTCAATTGTGCTCATCTAAACTCATAAAAGTCAGCTTAGCAAAGAAAATCAAAAAGTCAAAAGTGTAGTCTGCAGTTTTTGAAAAAATGAAGAATTTCATGTAGGCTTTAATCTTGATTTAGCATTTGTGCTTTGGTGAATTGAAGCTTGGTTGTGTTGTTTAACTGTGAATTTTGTGAATTTTTGATAAGCCTTTTAAACTGCTTAAAAGTGCTTATGAATTGAGCACTTTTCCACAAAATGCCTGTGCACAGCTTTGCCCTAACTTTTCAAAGCTTGCATTTTATTCTCTTTGCTTCCTAGTTCAATTTCTTTGTTGTTTTTTGTCAGCTTATTGTATCATCTTGTAGTGTGTATGCTTAGTTGCTCATTTGTGCTTATTTAATAGCTTATTGATAGCTTTCTTTTTGCTCACACTGTCTTGAATGCACTGACTCATCAGTGCATACAAGCTCTATTCACAAGCCTTTTGTGAGCTTTTCAGTTGGTTATAGTATGAGTTCTTGGGTTCTTTGAGAAGCTCAGCAACTCCCTTTCTAGTTCCAAGTCACTTCAAGCTTTTTCAAGCTTATTTGCTAGGGCTGCAAGCAGCCTCTAGCTTGTCCCATTTCATTCAGTGACTGAGTATTCAGTCACTTGAGGCCACTTCACAAGCTTGTTGTGAGCTTCTCAGTTGGGCTTTTTGTGTGACACTTGCTTATACAAGCTCACCACCAAGCCAGCTTCATATTTCAACTTTGGTTTGAGTTTTAATCTCTGTGGACCCCACCTAGATTTGCCTCCAAAGATTGTCCCAATTCCTGAGTGCAGATTTAAATTTGAAGTGCTTATTTTAAGATTGAAGCTTATTCAGTGATCTAGGCTTGTCAAAATAAGCTCTAATCAGTTCTCCTAGCTTGTTTGTGTCATAATCCACTCCTGAGTTTAAGCTTATAGCTTATTACAAGCTTTTGCTCTTCACAGTTGACCAAAGTCAACTGATTAAGCACATAAGCTTGCATTAAGCTTATTTTTGAGTTCCAAAATTATTGTTTTCACAAAAGTTGTTTGTTTTTAGTGTATAATTAAGTCTCAAAAAGAAAAATCAAAAAATCATCACTTTAAGCTAAGTGATAGCTTCTATTTAAGGAGCTTATTGCCCATTAGCTTATTTTCCTTAAGTACTTGCTTGTTTTATATTTTTCATAAGTTTCTGTATTTATAATAGATTTTTAGAAAAAATTCCAGAATTTTTAGTAGTCATTTAGTATTTATTAGAATTTAAATTAGTTTAATAAGTAATTAAATAGTAATTAATTAATAATAAATTAAGAAAAAGCCAAAAATTTAGATTTTCAGTTTTATAATTAGTTTCATATTATTTTAGATTTTTCCAATTTAAATTTTCATTTTTCCAAGTTATTTTCCTATTTATTTCATTTTTAGGTAATTTAAATTAGTAATTAATCTTAGTTAATTAATAATAATTAATTAAATAGTCAAAAAATTATTTTTCTTTTTCTCAAAATTTTCTTTTATCATTTAGATTGTAAAAATATGTTTTTCATCACTTAGGTGTTTTTAGATTTTTATTTTCACTTTTATTTTCGTACGCACGGAGTGTACAACGTTACAGTCAGTGATAGGAGGATCCTTTCTTTTCAAGGCCTTCCTTGGTTGCTCATTACCGGCCGAACCACCACAAACATTGTGGGAACCCTGAAAAGACAGTTCCATGGACATTGAACGATACCCGTCCTGAACATCGTTGTATGAAGGCTGGCCAGGCGACATGGACACGATTTCTCCAGTTTTGTTACACTTGTTTACACGCGTCTCCAATACGCGTTGCCCACTCACCAAGCCGGCCTTCCTTTTTAGAGTACCATAACTTTCCACATGATGCACGGTCTGACCGACCTGATCACATACAGCCGAAACACGTAAATGCCCTAGATTACCGCCAAATTGACTGGACGCACCAGTATTCCCTAGCTGGCGTATGTCATCACCCAAAGCACCTTCCTGACCTAACAAACTCACACCCTCTCTTTTTTTGGATGCCTTACTTTTGGTTTTCATAATTTGTTTATTAACTTTTATGATTAAAGTTATTGGAATTAAAGTTATTGGAAACAAATATAAAGAACCACGTCAACAAAGCTATTAACATGTTTGCGGAACAAATTTACCGGAGATAAGCAGCAAAAGAATCAGTAACCTCAAGGAAGCAAAAAAATAAATAAATAAATAAAACCACACAAAAAAAAGCGACGAATTCGTTACCTAGTAAAACTCTTGAATAGAAAGAGGCGGTGCCACAAGAGTTCGGAGTAATGAAGCAAGTTCTGGAAATGGTTACAAGTTCCAATGTCGGCCAAAAGTCTGATGTTATCCACGTTAAAAAAAAAAAAAAAAGAGGGTGGACTTATAAATTAGTGGATCACTTATTAGGCTGCCAAACATTTGGTTAGCCCAAATCGCTTCTTCGCTAACGGGCTTAAATAAAATATTTTTTAAAGGTACGACCGACGTAGCAGATTAGATTATTTAGTGAACGAGTAGTGCCCCGGACCGCTGCGTTGCGGCGGGTCATTGTATTTGACGTGTAATTAAAAGAAAAAAAAATTTAGACTTTTTTTTAGAGTTATGTTGTATTTTATTTTATTTTTACTTTTTTTTTAAGTATTTTTTTTAATCTTTATGTTTGTCTAAATATTTTGCAAAGGAGTATTTTTTTTTTTTTTTTTTTTTATTTATATTTTTTTATTGTGTATTTTTTTTTTTTTTTTTTTTATATTTTTTTTTTTTTTTTTTTTTTTTTTATTTTTTTTTTTTTTATTTTTTTTTTTTTTTTTTTTTTTTGTTTTTTTTTTTTTTTTTTNTATATAAATAAATGAGAGTATTGTTGTAAGAATGGCCCACAAAATACATCTATTAAATCTAATAAAACAGAATAATTTACAAGCCCCTAAAGCACGATAAATAATTAATGCGCTTATGTGTCTGCGCTCCTATTGGTCGAAAAATAATTAATGCTCTCATGTGTACAACACTCCAATGCACTACTACTTTCATATCGATACTAAAAGCATCCATTTTTGTAAGGTATTAAATACGGTTCAATGAAAACGCTCCTCACCCATTCTACCTAATTATGTCATTCAAAGCGGAAATCAATTCACGTTAATTTTGTAACCGAATCTCTTCACCCATTCAAAACAAAATCAAAAGTCAATCAATCAAACGCACACGGCAAACCTAATTTTGGGGGCGATTGTAAGTTTTTTTTTTATGTTTGAATGATTCAGTTGTTTTATCTATGTAGGAATGTGGCTTTAAGATGAAGCATCAAATTTTATGGTCCTATTTTCTCAAATGAAATGTTAGCTTTTGAATCTTTATATTGTATGTTTTTTTTTTTTTTTTTTTTTTTTTTTTTTTTTTTTTTTTTTTTTTTTTTTTTTTTTTTTTTTTTTTTTTTTTTTTTTTTTTTGCAGTATTCTACTTTTAATCATTTTGAGAGTTTAATTTTTTTTATGTTTGGGTCTGATTTTACTTTCAATAGGTTGTTAGATGTTTATATGAAGATTCATGATGAGCAATCAATATGAGTCGATGTGATGGTGCCTGTCATGGAGCTTTGTTTGTGAAAGGTTAGTTTCAAAATGCATACTAAGCGTTTAATTCAATGTCTCACACAAAATTGTTCTATCAAAATGCCTTATATATGCCAAGTAACTATGTACAAATCAACCACTTGATTCAGTTTCATTCCTTATGTACGACATTATAACAAGTATATGGGAACTTCTTTTATTGTGCATTACAAATTAATATATATAACAAACATTTAATGAGGTAGTCTTATTTTAATTGATCAATTTCTTTAATGTAGGGTACGTTTGGTTTGGAGTCTTGAACCTCTATGGGTATGAATTTAGATCTAGGGTGGAATAGAATTGGAATGAATTTTTGAGTTTTGATATAGGGTAAAAAGGAATCAGTACACTTTACCATGATCATTTATCTTACTATGTTCATGAAATGTATTTAGTATGATACAATTAGACATAACTGGTTTAATATTAGGGACTTAGGGTGTGTTTGGCTATTCAAGTTAAATAATGAGCTTTAGCGTAAAACAAGTTGGAGTAGGCTATTTGCTAAGGCCATAAGATTTTTTGTTAAGCTTAACTAAACCCTTCCTTAGTCCTTATTCATGTGTATTGGTTTATTTGGTGGGATGGCTCATATTAGAAGGTGTGGTTAAGATTGTTGTTAGGAGATGGTAGACTCACTTTATATAGCTTTAGAGTAATTAGATGCATGTACGTTTAAATATTAGTCCTTATTCATGTGTATTTGATTTTTATTGAATTTCAGGATTTTATTACGGCACACTTTATTTTGGAAATCACATGGTGAGTGAGTTTTGAAGTTTCAATTATTTAGAAAAGTTATATGTTTGACGATTTTGAAATCGACAAAAGAATCAACTTGAGGTGAATATCAATGTCACTATGCGTTGCATCTTACTGATTTATCATGTATTTATGATATTTTGATTTAGTGTTTTATCGTATCTCCTATTTCTGAAGAAGCCATAATAGGTTAAGGTTAAAATGTTAACAGCGGTTTGAGATCACTTATAAATTGCTTTCAGGGATTGTTAATTAGATTTATTTGAGATCGCTTATTGAAACTGCTAATAGTGGTTGTATGCGATT
This sequence comes from Artemisia annua, assembly GCA_014162995.1. Taxonomy (NCBI): domain Eukaryota; kingdom Viridiplantae; phylum Streptophyta; class Magnoliopsida; order Asterales; family Asteraceae; genus Artemisia; species Artemisia annua. The sequence continues at coordinate 63,101 of LBNU01008656.1, read as the reverse complement.
TCTTATTAGAGTAACTATTCATAAAGATTGTTTGGATTGCTTATTGAAGAACACTCTTATAGGGGCTGCTTGGGATCAACAATTGAAATTGCTTATGTGGGCTGTTTGGGTTTCAGGTTGCAAGGGTTAGAAATGCTTTGGCTTATGCTATACACCAGTGTTTTGCCTTATGTTATACATTTAATGTTAATACAATTTAGAGCAATTGAGCTTTCTCTAAAGAAAGATGAACATAGAGACCTCTTATGCGCGATATAGTACATACTTTAGAGCCACTACAGATTGAACTCGAGGTTTTGCCTAAGAACTACATTGACTTTGATTTCTGATAAGTGAACTTCTAGAGATAGGGTTGTTCAAGATTTAACTTCGTTAAGTTTGTTACTTGGTTGTCAACAACTGAAACCCCACTAATTTTGGTCATGCAATTGGATTTCTAAGTTTAAAATTTGAATCACTGCTATTATCCGGGGAATTTAATTGACCCTTCTTCTTCTGGTACGGCTTCTTATGCGATATAGTTTGTTATTTTTGATTTTTGTCATTACTTTAGAGTTTAGAATAAAATATGAGTTCTCTTCCATTTGCATTTTGGATCTCTACTTAGTCTTAAGGGTGAGTGGATTGCTTAAAACTACTTGTGTGTTTATTGTGTTTAGATGAACTCCCTGGATAATTGTCTCATAGGTGTCACTACAAGTTACACTAAAGAATGTTTTTTCTAGGATACAAAAGATATTGATTTCATTTCATGTGAAGTTAAGTGGTTGTTTGAACATCTGGCTAGGAATTGATCACAAAGACTTTAAAATCTTGGTATCACTTACAATTTTGGGAAATTCTTTTTTACTATTCAAATAGCTATTAATCCTATTATAATATTTTCTGAATGACTTTCGACCTGTTTGACCCATGTTACTTGCTTCCTTTCAGACTAACCTGGTATATTATTTTGTAAGAGTCTCAAGCGATGCCAACTTAAAGAATGGATTGATTTTAGTCCTTTCAAGAAGGTATGTACATACATAACTCAAAGCAACATATGCAAGGTCATTCACTTGAGGAATAATTGGAAATATGTGGTTGTTATTATGTTTGTATGTTGAAGCCTCTACTGTTACGAACTTAATATTGGTCTGGTGGTTGTGTGTCGTTATGCTGGTTTTGGTAATAATGTAACTTTTAAGACATTATGGTATTTCAAATTAGGATTATGAGCGGGGGTGTTGGAATAGCTTCACCTGCTGATAACGCAGATTGCTACACCTGCTGACACGTCTTGCTGTTGCTGAAGCGGTCTGTTGTTGTTGACGCGACTTACTGTTGTTGCTGATGACGTAACTTACTGCTACGGGTCAACATATAATTACAGGTCAACAAAGTGTGGTCTTAGACAACTTCAATCATCATTATTAAATGAATGCAGAAAGTCCAAAGTTGGAGTTCATACGACCTCTCCTACCATGGTTCTCACAGAGTTGCTTTTGAGGTAAATAACTCTTATATAATCATGGAAGTTATGATATGTAATTCTTTGATTGAAAAAGTTTAGTAACAAAATTAAGATATGTAATTCTGGGGGCGGCTCGACTATTCAGAGACAGATACAAGCATATGTTTAATATAATTTGTGAGTTACCAGAGACAGTTACAAGCACAATGGTCATTTGGTCCCTCGGATGAGAGTTTTAAAGGTAAGTCGTAAAGCAATAAATTTATTAACTCCTCCGAGGATTTTACTTGGTTTGGTCAGTCTATGGGTAAGACGAGGACGTTGGTTTAATGACCAGGTAAAAAATGAATATCTTCTTAAACTTAACTATCAAAAGACCTTAGTATGCTTAGGTGGAAAGTCACTATAAACTTTTAAACTATCCATACCTTTACTATGTTAAATTAATTGGGTAGTCAATTAAACTTGCAAAATCTCTTCGGTGATACTGGGAAGAGAGCTTGATGCTTGGTATTTTTAAATGGGTAACTTATAGATACTTGGTATTTTTGTACTCTTATAATAAGGTATTTGATGGAAAATCATTATTCAAAATTGTAATTTGTTACCAGGTTGGGTATTATCATTAACAGTCATATGTGAAGTGGTGGTTACAGTTGCTAACACAATTCAAGTGACAATCGAAGAAACACTAAAATCCTTGTGGCAGAGCTTGAATGAATGTCTAAAGACGCAAGCTCATTGTTTTCATGATATATATTTTGAATTTATTGGTTGTCTAATACTACCAAGTAATGTATTAATGATTGATATTGACAACATTATATTCAAGTTATATTCATTGTGTAGCTATTTTTATTTCATTAAAAAACATTTTATTAAATTTATCTCAAACAATTTCATGACAGTAGCTAGCCACTCGGGTTTCATTCGTCTCATTTGACATATTTGCATATTAGATGGAAGATCTGATGAAGCATGTAGAGCAAGAAGGTTATTTTCAAGTGCCATCAATGGCCAGGTATGTGTGGACTCACATCAGATCAATTTTCAACAAATGTGCAACTATGTATAAATGTCATGTTTTATATCATTTTTTATCATTACATTTTAGTTTGACTTTTGTTTTAATGTTTCATTTTTTGGTGTTCACGTAATAAACACGGACTACTAAAGTGTTTGACTGCATACCTTTGCTCTTAAAACAATATACCAGTTTTAGAAGACAACACATCCACGTTTTTTATTTTAATGGTTACAAATCAAATAACATATTACTTATTATTTATTTCAAAAATTCCAGAGTCTTTTTACGTTCGTTGTTGTTTGAAAATTTATTCACAGACGTGACTCTTAAACGAAAAATCTCTTCAAAATCACCGTGATTCCATGGGTCGATAAGCTATGACGATAAACAAGAGCCTGGGTCAATCACTTTCAAATGGTGGTTTGCATCTGTTACTCCCATTTTTGACACATATATAATTATATATTGACATTTCCAGAGGCAAAAGCAAAAGAGGTTTGAAGGCTATCATTTGTAATGCAAATGGTAATATCTCGAAAAGTACCACAACTAAATAAAGTAGTGTCCCGATAATGTTGTTGAGAAATATTGATCAATCAAATGGATTAGGTAACGGGACAAAACTTGAAGTTGTTCGATTATCATGAACTTCTATTCAAGCACAGACAATTAACGGAACACAATTTGGAAATAAAGTTATCATACCAAGGTTGAGAATTACTCCAAACATTTACCGCTAAATATCGTGAGAAAACAATTTCCTGGGGTCAGTCTCATTTTCCATGACAATAAACAAGATTTAACTTTCAAAAGTTGGTTTGTACTTGTGACACCCTTTTTTCACACATAGACAACTATACATGACTCTTTCACGCGTCAAAAACAAAAATGGTTTGAAGGTTGTTGTTTGTGATGTGGATTGTAATCTATAAAAACTACCACAAATGCAGTCTACAAAGAAGTTCTTCAAGACCTATGATAAAGGTATAAGAGGCATGTACAATATACATATGACATGTTTCATCCCATTTTTTAGATTTACGTATATTATCAATCACAAACTTCTTTTACTTACACCTTTTTTTTTAAACTTATTAGGTGCTCACGAAATGGACAATGGCTTATCACTCAATTAACGCTCACTACACACATTTGCTTTTCATGACCATCAAAATTGGAAACCACAAGCATAGTTTATTTATAGTATCATTGACTTATTATTTATTGTTCATTTAAAAAAATTATTCAACTTTATTCACACACTTAACTTTTTGATGCATAATCTCTTAAAAAGAAACCCCGTGATTGTGTAACGGGACACGACTTCAAGTTTTACGATCACGAACTTCTATTCAAGCACAAATCATTAATGGGAAACATTTTGGAAATAAGGTTATTATACCACGATTAAGAATTACTCCATATGGTAAACATTTACCTCTAAAGATCGCGAGGAAACAATATCTCATTTCGGTGTCATTTGCCATGACAATAAACAGGAGCCAAGGGCAACCACTTTCAAAAGTCAGATTATATCTGTCACGTCCTGTTTTCACACATGGAAAGCTATATGTGGCTATTTCACGTGTCAAAAGCAAAAAAAGATTTGAAGGTTGTTGTTTCAGATGCGGATGGTAACCTATCAAAATATAATGTGGTATGTAAAGAAGTTCTTCAAGGTCTGTGATCAAACGGTCAATAGATATGTACAATATACATATTACATGTTTTGTGACATTTTTCTTATTTACACTTATTATAAATCCCAAACTTCTTTTACTTAAAATTTTTAAAACTTATTAGGTGTTCACGTGATGGACCTTTTGCTGAAGTGTTAGAATGGTCACTACATACATTTGCTTATGAAGACAAACATATTGGAGATTACGAGGCAGTGAACGTTTATTACACATATATTTACAAGCATTGTATTTTATACTATCAATCACTTATAACTTATTATCCTGTTATAAGAAAATTTTATAACGTTTACGTACGTTGTTCTTTCTTACTTTATTCAACCTACTTACTTTTTTTAATCAAAAACACTCTAAAATCCCGTGAATTTCACGGGTCTATAAGCTAGTGAATAATTATAAAACCTAACCCTCCCCTTTACTTTTGAAAAGTGTGAGACCATTGAGGATGGTTCCAATTTACAAAGTATACTTTCAAAACAAACATGGGTTTTCACATCATAACCCAAATCCTAAAGTCACTACCCCATACCAAACGGGCCCTTAAAACTCACACCACTAAAAACCCTATACCTAATTATTATTTCGCTTTCTTCTTCACCTCAAACACCCAACTCTCTCTCCCTCTCCTTGCTAGCCGCCGGCCACCTCTCAACCACCACCACAGCCGCCACCAAACTCTACCATCACCACCACTTTACTCAAAAACATCTCCTCTTTCACCTAGTGTAACTCACGCGCTCCAAAAACGACCCTAAACCCTTGTTTTTAATCACCACCGCCGCCACTTTTTCATACCATTCAAATATTTCACTTCTATTTCATAGATCTACAAAGGAACCCAACGTTTTCTTCATTTTGGGTGAAAAAGATTAGTGCCTAGTTTGAAGTTACAAAATCAATCGTATGTGTTTTTTCCTTATACATGCAGTTACTTTATTATTAAAAAGTTATTGGTTTTAATGTCTGTTTTTTCTACAGCTTGGATATGGATCCTCCAGCCACAAATGACAACTCTGCTTCTTCTGCTCCTGAAAATTTAAGCAAAAAGTGAGTTTTGCAAATTTGCATATGATTAAGAAATTCTTTGTTTTAATGTTTTTTCCTTTTTTTTTTTGTCAAGTGCCCGGAAGAAGTTACTCAAGGAGGAAGAAAGGCGTCGTAAGAAAGAGGAGAAGGAGAGAAAGGTGTGTTTTTTTATTTTTATTTTGATTTGTTTCATGAGTCGTGGTTTTGAAATTATCGATTACCATCAACATAATCAAAAAGTGTAACACTCCCATGCATAAAAGTAGTCTAATTTATAGAATCAGCTGATAGAAAACAACATAACCTAATTTAACCGTTATACCCTATCAACCTAAAACGACCCACTTTGGCCCAGCCCTTTACAAGCTTTACAATATAAACACTTTATTTGACTTAATTTAACTATACATATTGTCACATCTGTACATATACTATTATAATATGCTATACTTGTGTTTGATATCGAAGATTATACTCCAACAACTATAAAGGCAATTGCTGCACTTATGTTTTGTTATTTTATTTTCATACAATGGTTTTCTCTCTAAAAATCTGTGATTTCACTTTATACATTCTTGATAATATTTCAGTTCTCTGTGATGCCAAAATCAACATTATCCGTTCAAGAAAAGGATCCAACGGTAAGTCGATTATTTGTATCTGAGGCATCTTAGATATGTTTTGTATACGTTTTATTTATAAACTTGTTTAACAAACTATTTTTGATTATCATACAAGTCCTTTTCTTTTCATGCAGAAATTTCGTGAAAATCGGCTGGAACTAATTGATGCTCAAAAGGCAGCAGGAATGAATCCATATCCTCACAAATTTCAAGCCTCAATGTCCATTCCCGAATTCATAGACAAGTATAAATCCTTAAATGCCGAGGACCGGCTAAAGGATGTTCAAGTATCTTTAACTGGTGAGCAGACATAAACTAATAATAAATTTAACTATTTATTATTATGATGTTGATGATTTATTTCTTGCCAGGGAGACTGATGAACGACGGCCGGTCTTCTTCAAAAGGGCTGATATTTTATGACTTGCTTGGTGATGGTGGAAAAGTTCAAGTTATGGCTGCCGAAGAGTAACTTGCTACCTTATATTTCCATTTCTTATATTATTTTTAAAGTCTTTTCATGCGGTAATTTGTAAAAGTAATAGAAATTGAAGAAGAAAAACACTTCTCAGCTCAAGTACATGCACATGTTTTTGCAGGAACTCTGATTTGGATGAAGCTGGATTTTCTAATTATCATTCTAGTGTGAAACGTTTTGATATTGTTGGTATTACTGGGTTTCCAGGTCTGCAATTCCATCTTCTCTTTTTTCATTGTTGATGCTTTGTTCTTTTTATATTTGCTCGTGAGATAGAGTATTTTTTCTGATCATCTTTTCTTCTCTACGTCAGGAAAAACTAGAGCAGGAGAGCTGAGTATTATTGCAAAGTCATTCACAAGTTTATCATATTGTTTGCATATGATGACACCAATGCATAAGGTACTGCAAATAATCCCATTGAGAATGTGAAACATTTTGAGTTACCTATTTAATGCTTTCTGGTTCTTTAGTGACTTGGAATTGCATTTTTAATCTACAGAATGTTGGTGATTGGACTCCAGGATGTGGTAGAAATCCCGAGGCATATATTTTAAAAGATACGGTATTAAATATTACTCGTACCTGTCTTTCACCTATTCGTTTTCTTTTCTTTTATCTTCAACGTTTGAAATGGCCGGTATTCAGAAACATGTCAAACAGGTTGAAGGTGTACGTAAAACTTCATAAACATATTTCGTTAAAAAAATTTATCCACAAGAAAATGCAATATCAATGTATGCACCATTTTTCTAACCCCTAAAACGTACCTTACTTATACATTTTTTATGGGGTGTTTCATTTAGCTTATGTTTTGTGCTTATGAGCTTTATTTGTTTCGCCTTATCTTCCATAAGCTTATTTGGCTTTTAAGCTTATTATCCTTTTTTTAAGTCACAATAATATAATTAAGCCCATGAGCCACAAAAAGCTAGAAAAAACGCGCTTATTATAGTAATCGCTTAATGCACCACAAGTTCTATTTTTTTTATCCAATTAATGAAATAAAGTTGCATGAGCTAGAAATATGGTGCATCTATCAATTAAAAGTTAATAATACTGTGAGAACATGCTATACAATATATTTAATGTAAGATACTTTATTTCTTTTTTCCATATAATTTCTGTAATCGTATTTGACCAAGAATACTAATATAAAATGCAATTCTCTGTGGCAGGAGACTCGCTATCGTCAACGTTATCAGGATTTAATTTTAAACCCGGACGTCATAAACATTTTCAAGACCCGGGCACGTGTTGTATCTTATATTAGACATTTTCTCGACAAACGTGAATTTACAGAGGTAAACTAACCAACTTTTTTATTTCTTCTCATCTAGTTATTATTTTTACTTTCTTACTTTGGCTAACTATATCTTATTGTAGGTTGAAACTCCCATTTTGACCACAGTTTCTGGTGGAGCTGCTGCCCGCCCATTTGTGACTCATCACAACGAACTCAATTTGGATATGTTTATGCGTATTGCTCCTGAACTTCCTCTGAAGCAGCTTGTTGTTGGAGGAATGAATCACGTATACGAGATAGGAAAACAATTTAGAAATGAGGGGATTGACATGACACATAACCCAGAATTCACAACGTGTGAATTTTATATGGCTTATGCAGATTACAATGACTTGATGGAGCTAACAGAGAAAATGTTAAGCGGTTAGTGTTGTATTTAATTTTGGCTGGAAAAATCTAAGAGCTTACAATGGGTGGGTCGGGTAACTGATGAAAAGCTTTTGAGCCAGTCTTTTTTTTTTTTTTTTTTTTTTTTTTTAAATAGTTTTTCGTAGTTGACCAAGTTCTAATTTGAATTCATACTTGCGTTATTAGCTATTTTTACTGACACAAATGTGAACCAGGCATGGTGAAGGAGCTGACAGGTGGCTACAAAGTTAAATATCATGCCAATGGATATGACAGCGAACCAATTGAGATCAACTTTGCTCCTCCATTCAGGTTTTTTTTTTTTTTTTTTTTTTTTTTTTTTTTTTTTTTTTTTTTTTTTTTTTTTTTTTTTTTTTTTTTTTTTTTTTTTTTTTTTTTTTTTTTTTTTTGCTTAAATCTGATTTTATTTGCCATGTTTTTACTAGCATTTGCAGTTGTTTTAGTAACTTGCTCTAAATGTTTTCAGAAGGATTGATATGATTGAAGAGTTAGAGAAGGTAGCAAATCTTAGTATACCAAAAGACCTTGCGAGTGATGAAGCCAAACAGCTCCTTGTTGATGCATGCATCAAGTTTGATATCAACTGTCCTCCACCTCTCACAACAACACGATTGTTGGACAAAGTAATGATTCTCTCTTTAAATTGTCCACCAAGACATTTGCGAATGTTTTTGTTATTTTGGAATCAAACTCGACTCGTGCATTACTTACTTGTAATAATTATTAGAAAATGGACAAGAAAGAACTGAACCTTTTCTGGCTATTTCATTAGCGACATTAGATTTTGATACATATGCAGCTAGTAGAATTTTAATATATATATTTTTGTTTGCAGCTTGTGGGACACTTTCTGGAGGAGACATGTATCAATCCTACTTTTATAATCAACCATCCTGAGATAATGAGCCCACTTGCAAAATCACATCGATCCAAACCGGGACTTACCGAGCGGTTTGAATTGTTTATTAACAAGCATGAGGTATTGATAAGCACTAGATCTATAATTATTAATATGAATAATATTGGAAAAGTTTATTAGATTAAATTAGATTAGATAGCATGAGGAATAGTTTCTTGTCCAGAAAGGTTACTTTTTTCTTCTTTGCTTATTTGATTGATGATTTGTTGCTATTGGGAAAGTTGGCCTAGCTCTAGAAAGTAAAACACGGGACCTTTTGAACGTCGAGTGATATTTGCTACTTTTTATAAATTTATGTTAGGACGATCGACATTTAATGCATCTTTTGTTTTAATAGTGTTGTTATTCTTATTCGTGTTCTATCTTATCTTCTCAGCTCGCTAATGCATACACCGAACTTAATGATCCTGTGGTACAACGACAACGATTTGCCAATCAACTCAAGGTACACATCACGTTCATATAAACTGCTACTTTAAATAACTCTGTTAAGAAGATTTTCGGCAAGTATTTGAAATGGTGTTGCTAGTTTTATTTTTTATTTTTTATTTTTTTTTTTCTTTCTATAAATGCATATTTTGATATCAAATCTTACACACTAATTATTCTTCACTTTATTTTGATATCAACTCATCTTGATCTTAAATCATACACGTATTGACTGTAAAACATTCCAGGATCGCCAATCTGGGGATGATGAAGCGATGGCTTTGGATGAGGCATTTTGTACGGCTCTTGAATACGGTTTGCCACCAACTGCTGGCTGGGGTTTGGGTATTGATAGGCTTGCAATGTTGCTCACCGACTCACAGAACATCAAGGTTTGTATATTTTTCTTCTCATTTATTCAATGCTTTTGAGCTGTTTTGGGATCAATGAAGTTCATTATCTTTGCTCAAACAGGAAGTTATATTGTTCCCGGCCATGAAACCCCAAGTACACATTGAACAATCAGTCGAATAAGGTATGTCTTCCCTTCTGTATTTTTTTTTTTTGGTGAGCCGGTACTTAAATGAAATAACCGGTGTTTACGAAAATAAAATACCAATTTAAATGGGAGCTAATTGCAATTTTGGTCCCTGTGGTTTGGCCAAATTGCAGATTTGGTCCCCAACTTTTTGAAAGTGCACCAGACGTCCCCATTAATGTGTTTTCGTTGCATTTTTGATCCCTGAGCCCACACTCCGTTAACGATGCTCCGTTACCCCATGTGCGTTGCACACGAGGGTTTTTTTGTCATTTCAGTTACTAAAAAACAACCCACCCGCTTTTCTTTCTTTTTTATATAAATTAAACCCCCTTTCCCCCAAATCAATCCCAATACCCAATTTAAAAATAAACCCTAACCCTTAACCCTAATTGCTGCTTTAAAAAAATGGTTTATTGTCATTGCGCGTGCAAGAGTTCGAACATCATGGACTCCATTGAACCATGGTCGTCGTTTTTATTGTTGTCCCAAACTCGTAAGTTATGCATTCGATCCATATTTTAATTTTTGTCAACACTGATTAATTGATTGAATCATTAATTGTAGGATGAATGTGGGTTTTTTCATTGGTTTGATCCACCAATGTGTGCTCGAGCAGTGACCATTATTCCTGGTTTGCTAAGGGGTCAAAATGAGCTTCAACAAGCAAACAATGCATTGGTTGCTGAAAATGGAAGATTGAAGAAATGGTTGATTTGCAGTTGGATTATCTTTTTAGTGTATTTGTTTAGTTAGGTTGTTAGTTGGACTTGTTAGAGTTGACCAAAATATGTAATGGTTAATTTGCATTTTTTGTATTAGTTTGTCTTTTTCAATGAAGAATGTTGTGTTAACCAAATGTGTGCAAAAGTTCATATGGATTAACCATTTTACAAGCAGATCTGGAAACAAATTTGGTGCATGCCAATAGCTTAAAGAAAGCTTAAAGAAAAATGTAAACAAAAGTTTCCAAATATTGTGCAAAAGTGGTTCACAAAACTGTAAATAAAAGTGTCCAAATATTGTGCAAAAGTGGTTCACAAAACTGTAAACAAAAGTGTCCAAATATTGTGCAAAAGTAGTTGACAAAACTGTGCAAACATTCACATAATTGTCAAAAGTGTAAAGAAAAGTGCTAACAAAAAGGGCAAAGAAAACTCTAATGACATAAACACATATAAATTGCCATTACGAATAACATTCCAAGTGCAACCATTAGAATCAAAGTCATACATAAACATGATAGTCAAAGTCTCAAAAGACAAAATCTAAAAAGTGCCAAAAGTACAGACATTAGAGTTACACAGTCATTGTTCCATGGTGTACACCATGGAACAATGACTGTGTAACTCTAATGTCTGTACTTTTGGCACTTTATTTGCTGTCCTCTTTGTCATTCTCTGCCTAGGTGCTTCTTGGCTTGCAGCTTGTGGGGTTGACTGTGGTTGACTAGCAGCTTGTGGGGTTGATGCTGGTTGGGTTTGAGTAGCTTGGCCATGACTTGCAGAAGGTTGGGTTGGGGTAGCTTGGGCCTGAGATGCAGAATGTTGGGGCTGACTTGGGCCTGGTTGGGCTTGGCTTTGACTTGCAGAAGCTTGAGGTTGCTTGCATCCTCTTTCCTTTACCATTGCAATTCTTACATGTTACCTGTTTCCCTAACCTACCAATTTTCCCTGACTGCACCATACTTTCAACCTCACCAGCACTCTTTTTCCTTATTTTGGTGGCCTACCAATCTGAACATGAACCTTAGGTGGAAGCAATATTGTTGGCCAATCATTCTTCACCCATAAGTGTCTACCAACAACAGGTTTTATCTTGAATGAGTATTGTTTTTTCCAAGTTTCTAGCCTATATGATGAGTGCACCCAATCTTCTGGCAATCCTACTTCCATTCCATGATCTGCCATATCATAAATGCATGCTACTGCATGTCTACAAGGGATACCAGACACTTCCCATTTTCTACAAGAACAAGTCTTATTAGTAAGATTAACAACACATTGATCACCTTTAGGTCCTCTAACTTCATACAAATCTAAGCCATTCCAATCTACTTGGTAGTTCACAACATCATCTTTAGTAAACTTAAACCTTTTGGTGACAGCAGCCCAGCAGGTGTAACAACACATTGATCACCTTTAGGTCCTCTAACTTCATACAAATCTTATGATCACTACCTTGTTGTNATTTGATATTTCTCCTAGTTTCAACAATATGTGCCTGAATCTTCCTCTTTGCTTCTTCTTTACTTGCAAACTCTTGCCCAACAAAGAAGTAGTTAACAATCCTTTTTTGTTCAGCTGCTTTTTTGCCTTGTTTCTTTAATTTTCTAAGCACTGACTTCCTAGCATTATCACTATCATCCCCTAGATCACTTTCATAAGAATCAAAGTCAATTTCCTCAATATCATCCTCTGTTATGTTTACTTCAGTATTCAAAGCCTCATTTACACCACTTGTATCAGAATCAACAGTAAACCTAAAACCATCCATAGGGACCTCTACTTCCTCTACAACATGTTCTTCATCTTCAATAACCTCCTCAACATCACTACCCTGCTCATGATCACTACCCTCCTCATCATCACTACCCTGCTCATGATCACTACCCTGCTCATGATCACTACCTTGTTGTGGATCACTACCCTGCTCATGATCCCTACCCTGCTCAGGCTCACTATCAATGAATTTTTCAATGCCCAACTCATTATCACTATCCATGTCCACAACTGTGTTAACATGTTCTACCATAGCCACATCATTGCTAACCTGATCTACCATAGCCACATCATTGCTAACCTGATCTACCATAGCCACATCATTGTTTAACCACTCAATGGCCAACTGTTTTCTAGAACTAGGAACTGCTTTTTTCACAACATCATCTTGATCCAAGTCAACTATTTCATTAGTTTCATCTACCTCCTTGATCTCCATTGTTTTCCTAAATAAAGGCTTATAAAATGACTCAACCCTGGTCTCATTGTGTTCAATGAAAACCTCTATAACCTTATGCTTTGAAACATGACTAATCAGGCTAACAATATCATCATCACAACTCAATGCTCTAAGTCCCCAATCCAAATTTTTCTTAGGTTCTCTGAAGTGATAGAACATAAGTTGTTGTGGATCATATTTTAACATTTTTACTATGTTATTAACCACCTCAACCGTAAAGCATTCACTATCTACGAAATCCACAAATTGTACCTTGCCATTTACATAATTCCTATTAGGACTGCTTGTGAAAATACCACCATGGTGCACCTTCATTGAAAAGATGTTTGGATAATCGGCTGTTTAACAAAGAAAACAACATTGTAAGAGGTTAAGCTAATCAATAACAAAAAAAAAAAAAGTTTTTACAAACTCAGCCTTTCACTTACCATAAACTGTATACGGATCATATGTGTTATGATAGGAGTTGCACGTGAGATGCACGTGTTCTCTTCACAATTAGCTCTAACAGCTTTTGGCGCCCAAAAGCTGTCTTTAAATAGTTGTTAGCTCTGTCACTTTCATTTAGCCTTTTGATAATCAATTTCTCCTCTCTTAATTCTCTCTGTTTCAGTTGTAACAAACTTGTAACAAACTATCCAACTCCATTGATAATACATTGAACTTTCGACTTTCAATTCTCATTTCTTGATTGTCCAAGTCCTTGTAAAACACTATTATCGATCTTAATTGATCCTAACTGTGTCTATCAGTGGTATCAGAGACCTTTCCTGGTGAGGTCTCTTTGGTCGTCTTCTCCGATCAAAATTCCGGCAGTAACTTCAATTTTCCGGCGACTAACTCTGATTCAATTCGAATGGACTATCAAAGTTGGAACACTATAGTTGGGACGTCATAGGTGGTACACCAAAGGCGGTACAACAGAGGTTGGGACGTCATAGGTGGGACACCAGAGGCGGTACAACAGAAGTGGTACAACAGTGGTAGATTTGTAAATTCTGATAACGATTTCAAGAATCAAGATTACTACACGTGGTTTGCAAGATTCATTAATGGCACTATCCACGTGGTTTGCAAGATTCATTAATGGCACTATCCACAAGAAATGTAAGTAATGGGGGTGAGGGAATTGATCCTAATGTCAAGAATTACTTGGATTCTGCATTGGAAGAAATTCAACAATCTTTGCTCAATCTTACAAACACTATCACCACCATGACTGCACCAAACAATCAGTTGGCGAATACTACCATGGCAAGACAACCACAGCAGTATGGTAGAATGGCTAAGGTGGAATTTCCAAGGTTTCAAGGGGAGGATGTAAGGGGGTGGATCTTTAAATGTGAGCAATTCTTCCTTATTGACAACACACCAGATGGTGAGAAGGTAAAAATTGCATCTGTGCATTTAAGTGAGAAAGCTTTACTTTGGCATAGACAATTTATCAGAATCATTGGGGAGCATGTGGGATGGGAAATGTACAAGACTGTAATTATTCAAAGATTTGGGTCCATTAATGAAGATCCAATGGCTGACCTTAAGAATGCAAAATATGAAAAATCTGCCAAAGAATACCAAGATTTGTTTGACACTCTTTTGTGTAGAGTAGACATTAGTCCAGAACATGCTATAAGTTTGTATTTGGGTGGATTGCCACCAGAATTGGAGATGTCAGTGAGAATGTTTCGACCCATGACATTGGCAGATGCTTATAATTTGACCAATTTGCAAGAAGCAACTTTAGAGGCTGTAAGAAAGAAGAATAGGCCTTTAATGTCTTCAAATTTGGGCAGATTTGGGGTTACTAATGGAGGAAGTGTGGTGAGTAAACAACCTTTGTTGCCTACACCTACTACTAACACCTGGAAACCTAATCAAAACATACCTGCTAGAACACCAGTTAGAAGACAGTTGACTCAAAAAGAATATGAGGAGAAAAGGGCAAAGAATTTGTGTTTTTACTGTGATAAAAGGTATGTTCCAGGCCATAAGTGTGAAGGACAGTTGTTTAGCTTGGTGGTGTTAGCTGATCATGAGGAGGAGGAAGAGTTTTTAGATGCTGAGGATGATTTGGTTGAGTTGGAGACTGACATTGTGCAACCACAAATCTCTCTCATCAGTGGTGTGAGTTCTTATCAAACCTTAAGAGTCATTGGGTTGTATAATAACAAGCATGAATTGCACATTTTGGTAGACTCAGGATCTACACATAATTTTTTAGATGTTAATTTGGCAAAGAGATTAGGCTGCAACATTAGAAAAACTTGCCCTTTGCCAGTGAGTGTGGCTGGAGGTAAACAGTTGCTCAGTGCCTATGAGTGCAAAGATTTTGCTTGGAAATTGAAAGGGGAGACTTTTGTATCTGATGTTATGCTATTACCATTGGGAGGATGTGACATGGTGTTGGGTATCCAGTGGCTTTCCACTCTAGGAGACATGAAGTGTAACTTCAGAGATCTTAGAATGGAATTCTTGTACAATGGGAAAAAATTGGTGTTGAGAGGTACTCCAAAAACTACTATTCAGTGGATAGAAGGCAAGAAACAATTAAAGTCAATGAATGTTAGTCCACAAGCTGAATTATGTATGTTGAGTGTGTATCCAAACACTGGGTTAAGTCTGATGAATATGGAAGAACAAAGTGAAGTTGCTGAGAGCCCTGAATTGTTAAAAGTGGTAGCAGAATTTGAAGATGTATTTGCAATACCTAAAGAGTTGCCACCTAAAAGGGTTCAAGATCATAGAATTCCACTAATTGAGGGTGCACCACCAGTCAATGTCAGACCTTATAGGCATCCTCCAGTGCAGAAAGATGCTATAGAAGCCATGGTGAAGGAGTTGTTGGATGCAGGGGTCATTAAGCCAAGCCAAAGTCCTTTTGCCTCACCAATAGTCATGGTTAAAAATAAAGACAATACATGGAGAATGTGCATTGACTATAGGCAACTCAATAAGTACACAGTCAAAGATAAGTTTCCAATTCCCATAATTGATGAACTTATAGATGAGTTGCATGGAGCAGTGATTTTTACTAAGTTGGACTTAAGATCTGGATATCATCAAATTCGAATGTTTGAAGATGATGTGGCCAAAACTGCTTTTAAAACTCATGAAGGCCATTATGAGTTTTTGGTCATGCCATTTGGCTTAACCAATGCACCTTCTACTTTTCAAGCCCTCATGAATGATGTGTTTAAGAAGTACTTGAGAAAGTTTACCTTGGTCTTCTTTGATGATATTTTGGTCTATTCAAAAAGTTTGGAGGAGCATGTGCAACATTTGACTGTGATCTTACAGACAATGAGAGACCATCAACTGTTTGCAAAGAGAAGTAAATGTGTGTTTGGAACCACTCATGTTGAGTACTTGGGGCATATCATTTCTGCACAAGGAGTGGCTACTGACCCAACCAAAGTTACTGCAATGAAAAATTGGCCTGTTCCAACAAATGTTAAACAATTGAGAGGCTTCCTTGGTCTCACTGGTTATTATAGAAAGTTCATTAAGAATTTTGCTAGTTTAAGCAGACCTTTGACACAGTTATTGAAGAAAAACTCTTTCAAATGGTCTGATGAAGCACAAGCCTCCTTCCAATCACTTAAAACAGCTATGATACAAGCTCCAGTTTTGTCTTTACCTGATTTCACTCAACCTTTTGAAGTAGAAACAGATGCTTCAGGAAGTGGAATAGGTGCAGTCTTGCAACAAAATGGCCACCCAATTGCATATCTCAGTAAATCCTTAGCTCCAAAACATCAAACCCTTTCTACTTATGAAAAAGAGTTTCTAGCTGTGATGTTGGCTTTAGAAAAATGGAGAGGCTACTTGCTTGATAGACACTTCATCATCAAGACTGATCATTACAGCTTGAAGTATCTCTTGGACCAGAGAATTACTACACCAGCTCAGATGAAGTGGCTTCCTAAACTAATGGGGTTTGATTATGAGGTGAAGTATAAGAAAGGGGCAGAGAATGCAGCTGCAGATGCTCTTTCCAGGATTCAATTTGAAGGTCAATTGATGGCTGCAATGGTTGTAGATATGCCAACTCAGCTCACAATCAGAATCATAGCTAGTTGGGATACTGATCTTACCTTGCAGCAACTCATAACTGAATTGAAGAATGGCAACAGTGGAAAGAAGCATTATACTTGGAGCAATAATCAGTTGTTAAGGAAAGGAAAGCTGGTGGTGGGTAAAGATGCACAACTCAGGGTTGATTTGATTACTCATTTCCATGCTAGCTCAATTGGTGGACACTCAGGGGTGAGGGTTACTACTCAGAAACTTTGTTCAGTCATTTACTGGAAGGGTATGAAGAAAGAAGTGAAGAAATTTGTGTTGGAATGTATGATATGTCAAAGGAATAAACCAGACCTAGCTGCCTACCCAGGTTTACTACAACCCTTACCTATTCCTCAAAAGATTTGGGAGAGTATCTCCATGGATTTTATTGAAGGTCTTCCTAAATCTCATGGTTACAATGTCATCTATGTGGTGGTGGATAGATTGACTAAATATGCCCATTTTATGCCTCTTAACCATCCATTCACAGCAGCTCAAGTAGCTCAGGTCTTTCTGGACACAGTTTACAAGTTACATGGATTGCCACTCACAATTGTGTCAGATAGGGACAAAATTTTATTGAGTAATTTCTGGAAGGAGTTATTCAAGTTGATGCAGGTCAAATTACTAATGTCAACCTCTTACCATCCACAAACTGATGGCCAAACAGAAGTTGTCAATAGGTGTTTGGAAGGGTATCTAAGGTGTATGACAGGAGAGAGACCAAAGGAATGGTCAAAATGGTTGTCTCTAGCTGAACTATGGTATAATTCCAATTTCCACACTTCTATTCAAACAACTCCTTTTGAGGCAGTATATGGTCAGGCACCACCAGTTCATGTGCCATATTTGGGAGGAGCAGGTAAAGTTGAGGCAGTAAATAGAACTTTAATGGCAAGAGAGCAAGCAATTCAAATGTTGAAGTTTCACTTGGCAATTCAAATGTAGGTTATGGTTGTCGAATTCACCACCATGATCACACTGAAAGGACCGGATTTCACACTTAAATTGAGTGTGAACATAATTACGAAATATTACAAACTTGGACAAAACATCGGATTTGTTAATTAAAGGATAAACCCAAACAAAATGCGAATAATGATCCAAGAATAATACGTAATACTTGAAACCCGAAAGACTCGGAATTGGTGAAGTCCATACATCCGAGTGAACGATGTCAAAACAAGCATTGACGACAGTGTTGGAACTAGCGAATGGAAGCCTAACGTGTTTGCCAAGCTGACAGGCATGACAAAGCACGGGAGGCTTCTCTTTATTACATGAAATGAGATTATTTGAAACTAGACGTCGTAACACTTCGCTTCCTGGATGTCCAAGACGCTGATGCCACGTATGTTGACTGACTAGGAGAGCTTGAGGAATGGGAGACGGAGGTGTGACAGGATAAAGGTCCCCCGTGCTATCACATCGGAGAAGCACTCGACGTGTCATGAAATCTTTAACAGAAAAACCAAAAGGATCAAATTCAACAGTACAATTGTTGTCACAAACAAACTGACGAACGGATATTAGATTTTTGACAATATGAGGGGTAATAAGGACGTTATTTAAGTAGAGTGGCCGAGAGGAAGTTGGCAAAAGGCTACGGCCTGTATTGGTGACAGGAATAGAGTGCCCGTCACCAACCGAGACGGATGGATACATGCATGTATTAAAAACATTACTAAGACTATTAACTGAAGCATTAAGATGTGAACTCGCACCTGTGTCCATGTTCCAGGCATCCGTTGAGGGATCATGAAGTGTCCCGGCAGTGAAAGCATGAGGCAAAGCGGTTTCCTGTCCTTGAAAAGAAGTCATTGGTGAGACCTGAGCTTCTTGGGTAGAAACCGAGCCATACCTGGATCGATCTACCACCGCCTGATGTGTAGTGAAAGGCCCAAAACCAGGTGGGGTTTGAGGTACACTGTTGGGCCGAGAGCCCAAGACGAATGGTGGAGTCTGCTGCAAGTGTAACTGGGCCTTGCCCAATTGAGGATAAAATCCATATTGTGTCAAAAAATGTTGTTGAGCTTGCATGATGGCAATTAAATGTTGTGGATAAGCTGTTGCATTAATATTGCCAAGCCCCATTCCCACAGCATGATTATTTTGACCGGTGCTATAGAGTTGTGTTTGACCAAGCATATTGTTGTTATTCGAAAACGTCCCATTGATTGCACTATTCATTACTGGGATGACAAATTAATGATTTAATACACAGCGGCAACAAATCGAATATCAAAAGCGACCAACCTTTAAACACGTTGACTGATCAAATCAAGAATTATACTTGTGACCTTAGCACAAGTAACACATTTGACAATATTGATTGTGACCTTAGCACAAATCACATATTAGAACAAGAAGAAAAAAAATGTACACGATTGAAATAGAAATAAAACTGTTTTGGTGGCTGGGAAGTTGATGTGGGGGCGGTAGTGTTTAATGATTGGGATCAGTTATTGAGGCTCTGAAACCATGATGGAAGATGTTTTGATATATTGAGAATTGCTTGCCTTTACATCCAATGAAGACCTCCCATATAAAGGGATTTACAAGACCTATTTATGGATAAATCCCATAGATTACGGGATTGACTACTAACAATTGATTTTATGCCTATCACTAATTTACAGGTCATTACATTTAATGTTGTAGATTTGGTCTTATCAAATTACTCGTCTAACATTATGAAATTACACTAAAAACGACCTACACTAAACTAAGCTACACTACATACTTCCTTCCTTGCCTTTTTTCTTGACTTATAGGGCTCCCTCTGGCTCTCTCTTTCTTTCCCATCAATTTATCACCCTTGGATTGGCTTGGAGAGATCTTGGCCGTTGAATTGGATTTTGGCGGGAAGAAATAAGTGTTAGCAAATTTGGCAGTGTTTGCTTTTTGCAGGGTGATTTGGACTGAGGTGTTTGGAAAGGTACAAGGGTGCAGAAGTGGGTGGAGGTGATGATGGGAGATGGAGTGTTGGGTGAGATTGGCAGTAGAGTTGCAGGTCACGTGGGAGGAGGGAAGAAGGTGATGGTCAAAATTGGTTTTGACTGGGGCTTTTTATTAAACGGGGGGTTAAGTGGGTTTTGGGCTGGTTAAGGGAAAATGGGCCAGGGTAAGGTTTTGGGTTGATGGGTTGTTTGTGTTTGTGATTGGATTGGACTTGGATTGTAATGTAAACAAAAGTCCATTTGGTTGTTTATGTAACAAGGACCATATTTGTAATTTTCCCAAACTTGAGGGACTGAACATGTGCATTATCCAAAGTTCTTATAAGGACCAATATTGACAAACACCAATAACACAAGGACCAAGAATTCCATTTTTCACCTTTTTAATAACTCTAAGGACCATTTTTGCAATTTTCCCAAAGTTCAGGGACCCTTTCTGCCATTTTGCTAAAAGATTCATTCAAGGACCATTTTTGACAATTTAGAATATTTCAGGGACCTTGAATGATAAAACTCCAAAATTTTGGATTTCAGTGACTAGTTTTGCCAATTTTTGAAAGTTGGGGGACTGAAACTGCCAATTATGCAAACTTTGATCGGTTTTCTTTTGTTTTTAAACATTTTGCATTTGAGACACATAAAACACGATCATTGGATATTTTCTGCATTTTGATGCGTTTTTGCGTGTTTTCAGATGTTTTTGCAGTTCATAATGACCAAAAATGATGAGTGTTTGAGCACTTATCAATCCCCCACACTAAATTATTGCTAGTCCTTAGCAATATTTTATGAAAACTTGATGGATATTAATCTCTTTACCAAAAGCTATCACTTCTGGAGTAGCCGAATGTTTCAGTTCAAGTAAGAACCATGGCACACCGATAACCATGTGATTTTGAGCAAATCACCAGCTGTCAACGGGTTTGATTAGTCTTTACCAGAAGCCGTTTGCTTCTGGATTAGCCAACTCTTAGATAAAATATCTTATTATCTTTGGTGAGCTGATTACCAATTATGGTTTTTCCACTGCCTTTACCACAAGCCATAATCTTGCGGGCTAGCCAACTCTTCACTATGTAAAGATATGGTGAGTCGATTACCATACAATTTTTGGCAAATTGCAAGCCATAAACGGATTTGAGATATCTTTACCAAGAGCCGTTTGCTCCTGGATTAGCCAATCCTTATGTGTGTTAGACATGGTGGATTGATAACCATTTATTGTGAAAGTGTAAAACACTTACACCAAAAAAAAATTTGGCCGAAAATGGTGGAATTAGATGGTATATATACGTGATTTANGGTCAAAGATAATGTCTTCATTCCCGAAGGAGTGAAGAACAGGAGAAGTCACCCTGTAGGTGAAGAAAAGGAAGAAAACCATGATGAAAATCATGAATAGATCGTGTTCCTCGAGAGCAGGCTCATTAGCTTGAATTTGGATTTCAACTGTTAAGCTCATTGGGTTTGAAAACATCCCGGGTGGGAGGGTGGGAATTTGCAAATTCTCATGATTGAGTGCATCTCCCCCCGGGCTATCATACTCCGGAGGAGTCATGATATGATGAGTGAGCTCAACGGAGAACTCCTCATGAAGAGAATCATTCACATGATGTAAATCTGTGAACTCTTGTTCCGTTACAGATTCATCACTATCCTCATTCTGAATATCAAAGAGTGGATTATCAGAAATCAAAGTGAATTCAGGTTCGAATTAAACAGAGGATTGGTGAGAGTAGTTTTGAATGCTTCGGGAACAAAGTGATTAGCATTCTCTATTGGACTGTTGGGATAAGAATCGAGTGACTGATCATGATATAAGAGATTTTCAGTTTCTCCTAGATCGGTTTCAAAGTCAAAGAGATCATCGTCACATCCTGTTGGAAGTGGATTAATATGAGTGAGTTCATCGGCGAACTCCTCAAGAAGAGGATCAACATCCGAATGAGGAAGTGATGCCTCAACATAATCGATGTCTTCATAAGATGTACAATCATCGCTGTCAGCAGATCAGGTTGCTGCTGGTACTTCACATGCTGCTGAGGCATCAACTTCAGTAGCTACTGATGCACTTCATGAGGAGTCTGCTAATCCCATTGCTCTTGATGAGCATACTGCTGATCCTCGTGAACCAGTCAACATTGCTGGTGAAGGATCTGCTGATCCTAGGAACTTAAAAGAGGATCAGTATGACTTTGAAGAATTTTATGACACATTTGTTCATGAGCCCAATGTTGAGACACATAATGTCACTACAACTCAGACTTCTAGCCCAGCTAGAGATATTTTGGGTGACACCACTAATGAAGGTGGTGATGTTTATATGTCTCCTATCAGGTCCAATGAAGCTCCACAAGCCTCTGATAAATCAGCAGGTAGAGCTGAGGACCCCATTACACTAACATCTGTCTATGAGCTTTTGAACAGGTATGTTGAAAAAGTTGATGGGTTGGAGAAGGAGCTTATGGAAACTAAGACATCTCTTGGTGGTCAAGTTAGTGAACTACAAGAGAGGGTAAAGGTTTTGGAAGCAGAATTGGCTAACAATAAGAAAAGAAAGTTTGTTGATACAGAAGAAAATTTGGAGGTTCCTGCTGATGATACATCAAAGGAATCTGCTTCTCTTGATGCTCTACACATGTTGGCGGCTGAAGCTTATGCTGTTAACCTTTCTCCCAAACTAGCATCTACTAATACTTCTAAGAAGCAGATACCCAGTGTTGTTCCAAGTGTTCAAACTGCACATAAGGAAGTGAGAGAGACTTCTGAACCTATCTCACAACCTGATGCTGCTGATACTAGTGTTTCTGCTATGGATATAGACAAAAGTGGTGGTTCTGCTGATGGATCAGATGTATTCCTTTCTGGGAACACTTTTGTGGTAGATGATGATGTTCCTTCCAATGCTCCAGATGTTAATCAGTCTACAACAACTATAACTGAAGTTCCTATAAAGTTGCCTTCACCTGATCATTTGGTTTCCTCTGATATTCCTGCTGAGCCAGTCAAACCTTCTTCGTCTAAAGTTCCAGATGTAACAAATTCTTCTGCTGATGCACTACTTAAGGCCAGTGCAGCAGCTCAAATTCCAGTGGTAACTCAGAATCCTGGAAAAGATGCAATTACTCCTGAAGAGATTCTTGCTCAAGAAAAGCTATTTAAGGAACATGATGATCTGCAGAAGAGTGAAGCTTTAGCTGAAGAGGTGCATGCTGAGTTAAATGAACAAGTTGAAAAAGTTCAAGCTACTTATGTATCTACTCTGCCATTAGAGAGGAGAAAGGAGTTGGATGCAAAAGTGACTGAATTTGATGAAAATGATTGGATGAACATTGGAGCTCAAATTGCTTCTAATGCTTCTTTGGTCAGAGAATTGGTAGGAGATAATGCTACTTCAGATGATATTGTAGCTTTGCTAAGGAGAAGAAAGAAAGAAGCAGAGGACAAGAAGAGGAAAGCAAAGTTGGATAAGCCCCCTACTCAAGCTCAACAAACTCGTCTCATGAGAGAGGTGGTGAAGAATATGAGTTCATCTCTATTTAATTCAGGGTGGTCTAGGAAACAGGTATGGGATTTGCCTCATGAGAAGCTGGTGAAATATTATAACGCCGTTATGGATCAAAGGAAGCAGAGTCTTAGAATTGAGGAACCATCTTCTAAGAGGTTAAAGACTTCTGCTGATACTTCTATTCCTGCTGACACTCCTATTCCTGCTAAAGATTCTACTGAAATTCCTAAGGATGCTGATAAAGGAAAGGAGACTATGGTTTCTGCTGGTCCAATGACAAGGCAAAAGACTAAGAAGCAGATTTTAGAAGATCAATTAAGTGAAGAGGCTGTTCGAAGAATTCTGGAAGATGATAAGGCAGAGTTTGTTAGACCTTCAGTGCCTCAAAGTTCTGCTGATCCATCTCAGAAGGTAGATGATCCAGTATTTGTTGCTGCTGAAACATCTTCAGCAGTTCCAGAGTCTACTGCAACATCTTCAGCAGTTCCTTCTGAAGAAGTTCCTGCTGTTTCTATTGCTGGTGATTCTACAAGGGTTAAGAGTGAACCAGTTCCTACTGATGCATCATCTCCTTCTGCAAAACCATCTACAGCTCCAAAGAGAAAGACTAAGGGTAAGAAGAATGCTTCAAAGCCTTTGGTTACTGGTGTACAGACATCTAAGTACATTATGCTTGAGGAAGATGAGGATGAAGATCATGTTCTTCATGTTCCTCTGGTTGGTTGGGAGGTTGTTCAAATTAAACTTCAGGATGGAGATATGAATGTTGTTCATAGAGCAGATGGGTCCCATAAGTATTTCTCTTTTCTCAGTGAAATCCTTATGTTTGTGGATAGACAGGATCTGTTAAATTTGTACATTTGGGTTTCTTCATTTTATGAGGGCAAGAGGGCTACTGGTAGTGGACTGTATCTGCTTGGTGATTTGACTGTGTTGTTTGATTCTAGTGTTACTGTTAGTAAAGGATTTGATGTGTGAAAAGGGCAAAATAGATGGGAAGTTGCTAATTGGAAATTCTATCCTCTTCCCAATGTTCATGTGTTATCTACTTTTGCTGGGAAGGTTCTTTACATGTGTGCTGAAATCCCTTATCCCATAACTATAAGGATTCTTAATCAAATGCTGAAAGTGAAGTTGATGGGTCCTTGTGATATGGTTGGCAATGATATGACACATGCTGAGCAATTGATTGAAACCATCAGGAAGGGCATTTGTTTAGAATGGAGATGAACACCAAGCATGGTATATCCCTTGATAGTAAGTTGGGATGATTGTTGTATATTTCAATATTTTAATTAGTTCAAAAAAAAGAAAAAAAAAAGTAGTTTGGTTTTCGTCTACTAACTTTTTGTGCAGGTTTGTTGTAAACTTTTATATGGTCCTCAACTCACCTTGATGTGACTTGTGTCCATCTAAAAGTTGGCTAGTCCAAAGGGTACAGCTTTGGTAAAGACTCATCGAATCTGTTGATGGCTGTAATGGTTTGCCAAAAATCATAGGGTACTCAACTCACCCATGCTTAATTGTTGAGAGTTGAAAATGGTTTTTCAATGTACCATGGATCTTATTCTTTGAAAATCCAAAACATTGGCTAGCCCACCTGTATATGGCTGGTGGTAAAGGTTGTGGAAAATCCATGTTGGTTTTCAATTCACCAAGGATTTATCCTTTAAGAATTGGCTAGTCCTGAGCAAACGGCTACAGGTAAAGACTAATCAAATCCGTTGATAGTTGATGATTTACTAAAAATCATATGGTTTATCAGTGTACCATGGTTTTTCAAACTGAAACATTTGGCTACTCCAGTAGATAATGGCTATTGGTAAAGAGACATCACCATTATTTTCAATGATTCACCTCTCACAGGAGTTAACACACATGGAAGTGATGAGAATAGTCTGAAACTAATTTGAGTTGATGTACATGTTGTCAAATGTTGCTGCAAAGACCTACACTTTGCTGCTGTTCCAATCATAGAGATATGGATTCTTTTGTTTTTGCTGCTGAAGTTTGAAGGCAATCCTCTGGTTATCAGTACAAGATCTATCAAAAATCTTGAACTTAACGTTGTCAAATTCAAGATTAGGGGAGGATTGTTGGGGATTCTGCTGAAGTCAAGATTCTGCTGAATATTACTGCTGATTATGAAGATACTGCTGATGATTAACTTGCTGCTGATGACAGACTTTAGTTACTGCGGAAAGTTGTTTCTGCGGATATAGTTGTTTCCGCTGAATCTTATTCATGTTTCTTAAGTTTATTTTAGACAAAGATATACCGAATATCTTATTTAGTTACATTATCTTGTAATAGAGATTAGGGTTCTTGCATTATAAAAGGACCTTTAGGTGCATCGTTTGTAATATACGATTTTACATTATCAATAGAACATTGAAGTTCATCATTAACGATCCATAGAGGATCAGTGTTCTTTTAAGTTGTTACAATATATATTCTGTCTTCTACTTTAGGAATATATATTACAGTGACTGTCTACGAGAGTGTTGTTGATTACAATAACATTGCTAGCGATCTACCCGAAGTTCAAGATCAATCAAGGTCTATTTTCTATAGTTCAACAAGCCACGATAGGATCTGTGATCGGGATGCTTGTCCCCGGATTCCCCTCCCTGGGTGCGCCGGTTGTTCCAGCAGCTTGCCCAGGATTTGGGTCATTTTGATACTTCCTTGTCAGTTCATCTAGAGTTTGAAGCCGACTCATGTTTGCTAACTTTTTCTTTTCTTTTTTTTTATGTGTGTTCTAGTCTTGTTTGGAAAGCTTCTTAGTGTAGGGTCCCACGGATGGCGCCACTTGTTGATACAAAAGTTGGGCTAGGCGTGGCTTGAGTACCAATTCGGGTATTAGTGCTTGAGACCTGCGCACTAAGAAAAACAAGAAACACCGTTAGGCTTATCGAGGGATTGTCTCCCCCGATTATCCTCCGGCGTGAGAGTAAGTAATTGAGTTTGGGTAAAAGCTAGTCGCTTAGGTTTTGATATCGTACCTGTAGAGGGCTGAAGAGACCTCTATTTATACACGTGAAACCCTAGTCGGTTTCGTGTTCCTTAAGTTTCACTTATCCGATATCTTCTAAGATAATAGAAGATATTGCATAGTTAGGCAAGTGCCCGTTATTCGTGCTTGGGCTGTCGTGGGCCTAAGCAGTCCACTCATGGTGGGCTCTAAGCGAAGTTTGCATTCGTGGGCCTTGTGGGCTACGAATGCCATGATAATGGCCCATTCGTGATGGGCTTGCGTACTGGGTGGATTCGTGGTCCGAATCCACACCATACGTCATCATGTATGATGTGAGAAACATGAGAAAATTGATGGAAGAATTTTACATAGGTCGAATGAATGGATTCGAATAATACCTTTGTTTTTTAAATTAATTCGACAAACTATTGAAACGAGCCTTCAAGAATCAAAACAATATTTTTCTTGGTGATAATTTGGCCTAGAGAAGCCACGGAATTATTGAGGAACCTCCAAAAATTGGTTTTCTTGGTCGTATGAATTAGAGAGTTTCTAGGGTTTATGTGTTTTTATTTTTTTGTAAAGCGTATCAAAGAATGGAAAAATGGAATGGAAGAAAAATGTTGTGTTTCATTTGAGCTGATTTAGGCGTGATATGGGAGCTAATCAAGGACACAAAATCACAGATTTTTAAGCTTCCAAAAATGTCTAGTAATTATCCACTTTTCCTTTTATACAATTTGTACAAAATAAAAAAAATCAAACGTTATGGCTTAATAAAAAATAGGCGTGGCCTATACCACATATTTGGGCTTTTGAAATTTTCTTTGGACTTAGGAAATTATCTTGTATTATTATTTGGGCTTTGGTAAGAATTTAGAAATTTATTTGGTGATTAATATGGTTTTTATTTAATTTATATAGTTTTTATTTTAATTTCTATAGTTTTTATTAAATTTTTAAAATCCAAGGGTATTTTGGTAATTTTCTCAAGATATAAATTTTAGGTATTGCAACTAAACTACTCCTACTCCTAATTATGGACCGATTATCCCTATACAGAGAAGTAAACATGCACACAAATAGATACATCGAGACAATAAGAGGTCTTGTCCTCATGTTAGATAGCTTGTCACTTGTTTTATTGCTAGTTTTATATGTTGTGTATTAAATTAAACCTTTCTCGTTGGCTCTAATCTTATCGGCGAGTAAAATCTTAATGATTACTTATGACTATCCTACTCATTATTCTAAGGACATTAGAATTCATATGCGAGGAAAGAGGCATGGCGACCCGATCAATGCTCAGCTAGACACAGAGGTAATCAATGCATTAATAAAAGTCACCAAAGACATCAAACATATAAACTTTAATCGATGGTAAAGCAACTTTAAGGAGGGCAAACGGTCGCTATCGCGTAATACTGACCATCAATCCTGATGGATTAAAACGTACTATTGCAACAAAACAAAACTATCTAATGAATTAAATATACATGCAGGACCTTCTTACAGCTCTTAGAATCTTCTTTTGGGCGTGTCTTGGCACTCTCCTTCTGTTGTAGTCGACTTTAGGGTTTGGTAAAAGGTCCCTTAAATTCGTGTAGGCCTTGAGTATTTATAGTTTCTGTCTGAGGGGTCGAAGCGGTGCATGTAATGTCTAGATGCGGCGCATCGACTTAACTTCGCGTGGGGTCCAAGATTAATATATTCTAGAATATTCGTACACCGTCTTCAGATGTGGCGTATCTTGATCTTTGATGCGGCATATGTATATTAGAGTCTTGGATCTTTATCTGGTGAAATCTTAATAGAGATGCGCCGTGCTTCATGAATAAATGCGGCGTATCTAGAGTAGAACAAGCTCGATCTTCTTCGTTGACCAAAGTTTCATATGCGACGCATGTCAGAATGACATGCGGCGCATTCTTCAAAGTCAGGCAATGGTCTTCGAATTCATCTAAGTGTGATGTTACGTCGTATCTGTTGAGTGAGATACGGCGTATCTTCTGGGTTCCAGTAGACTTTTGACATCTTGCTCGTTTTGCTCCATTTTTAGTCCAAAATCGCCAACTTTCACCAAATACCTGTTTTTACCTGAGAATTACAAAATTAAACATAAATGCATCAATTCTCATACATAATATAATAAAACAGGTCAATTAGATAGGATAAATGATGATAAAAATATGTACTTATTTGAGTTCATCATATATCCCCCACTTGAACTTTACTTGTCCCTAAGTAAACCTTAGAATTTAATCTTATGAAAATGGGTCCCAAAGGATTTTTATCAATTAAGCATGTATTCGTCTATTGTCATTATCACACAACTAAACACTTAACGAAGTAGAAAACAAAATAATATTTCAATGTAAAAACAATTCTAAATCGTTTAGTTGCTCAGTCGTGACGAATATTCTATCATAAGCTTGGCAAGGATACGCATCTCTACCACTAAAGCTAAGGAGTAACAAGTCTAAAGCGGTAAAAAGGGTTTTGGGTTTAAGGTTTAAACCTAGCTTCGTTCAAATATCTCCTGCACAAACTTAGTAGATCGCTAGCGCGAGTCCTCGACGCTTCTCCTAGCGGATGGTCACTAATGTGCTCCTTGGATCGCTAGCGCGTTACTTGCGTAACGGATGGTCACCAATTCCTACACTAGATCGCTAATAACGCTATTCAATTAATCTAATACTCGGATGGTCACTACCTCATTCACACATTTGATATTCTCACTTGGCCATCATTAAATCCGGATGCTCGAAAGCTAACAACGAGTATAACAATACGGTTGGGTATGGATACATTTAGGATATAAATTGGTGTAAAAAGAAAAATAAACAAAACGAATAGATTAAAATCCTAAGTGTGGTTAATTACTTTCCCAACCATCCCATGAATAAGACTCAATTTATTGGATAACTCACGCTTTGACACTTGAAACACACACGCTTTAGATAGACACGAATTATGCTCAATAAAATCTTAATCAAAGAACAATTCCTTAGTTGGCGTTCCCACAACGTCCAACTCCCATTTAATCCATAGATATAGTATAATGACAATGCAAACAAATAACTTTACATAACTTTACAATGTTGGATTTAACAATCTTCCAACTTTCCTCCTTCTTTTCTTTTCTTTTCCTCCTTTTTTTTTATTTTTTTTTATTTTTTTTAACTAACATAAACATAAACATAGATGTGTAAAATTTCACCACATCACTACGATGATAATTTCTGGATAATTTTTCTTTACTTTTCATAACTTCAAAAATAATAGTAATAGTGAAAGTAGTAAACACACGAAAAACAAGACTCAAAAATATACCATATCTACTTTCACTCCAATTGCATTGTGCAATTTTCCGACCTAACCATAGATAATGAATTAGGCACGCGAACACATGTAATGTAAGGAAACACACTTTGCCTAAAGCAATTAACCACGGATTTTTAATCTACAGGGTAGGCTAAGGTGTAAGGGTGTAACGAAACATTATAACAAAGGGTGTAAGTCCTAAAGGAATGGCTCTACGGGTTTTTCTAGGGGTATCTTACTCTAAAAATGAGAGTAACAAAAGGGTTTATACGGGGGTTAACTAACCAGTGTAGTTAGTTAATAAACATAACATGTAAGGCTTTTTGGGTGTAATCCTAGAAATTTACCAAGTTAGACAAGTCACTCCAATTATATAAATAATACTTATTATTGTGGTCTCGAATAGTATACAAGCCAAGTTCTAAGGTTTACAAGTCACCGGCACACTAAAGTTTTTGATATTTTTGAAAGAATATCGTTATGTGTGCGGTTATGCAATATAGACTTTAAAAAAATATATGCTAAATTTTTTTTTTGAATTTTGATAAATTAAGCGCATTTTAAACATATTTTCAAAAGTTTTGGACAAGTAAATATTCTAATTCTCCATCCCCCCACTTAAATTGAACAACGTCCTCGTTGTTCTTGTCAAAGGTTGAAAATAAGGAAAATAAAAAGAATTAGAACAGAAAAACTCCCCTGAGATTTGCTCGGTACGATCTTTCATTATGTGTTTAGAGAGCAAAAATCAACTTGTTGTGGATGTAGGCTTTTAAGCTTCGAAAAATGTTGTATCCACAAAAAGTGCAGGAAACTATAAGACTTTAATACCTTTTACACACCTGAGTCAAGAAGGTTCAACTTGCATAATACATTAGTAGTTAGTGAAAAATAAAAATAAAACTGTAAATCATCAGGCAGCCGATACGCCGTATCTTATGGAAGAAGATACGCCATATTGAGCCTGGAATTATTACGAATCATAATAAAAGATGCGTCGCATCCTTTGCCAGGGATGCGGCGCATAAAATAAACTGATAAAAAGTTTTTAAAGATAAAAAATAAAAATGCAGAAAAATAAGATATGACCAGTGCAGGTGATACACCGCATACTAAGAAGTGATGCGCCGTATCTACTGCAGGTCTGACTAACTCAACACAGAAACAGAAAATAAAATATTCCGAGTTGTCTCCCGGTCAGCACTTGTCTTTATTCCAGAGTCTTCAAGTTAGACTCACGTTCAGCTCCTTATTTAGTTTCATTAATTCCCATATGTCCGCGCACGATGTAGTTGCAAATTACTTCGTCACGCACATATTCCGGCCCCAAATCAAGCACACTTTTGTAGAATCCTTTCATCTTTTGGTATGGATATTCTATCCCTTTTCGCCGTCTTTTTCATCTACAAAAAGAAATGGTGAGAACATATAACAAAGTTTGCTAGGGGCATTTTTAAACCTTTGGTGAGCAAGGGGCATTATGTAAGTGATAATGTCCATTCCACTTTGAAAGGTGATTTTTCCTTCAAATCTTTTAGCATCAATAAATACTTCTTTACAAAATGGTTTTCCACCTATCACGTTACCCATCTCGTTATCTCGATAAGCATCCATGTTTTCCACCTCGGTAAAATCTGTTACAAAAGTTAGATTTCCAACAAAGATAAGTACATTCATGAATATTCCAATAACGTTCTTCCCTTTATACTCAATTTTGTCTTTCATTATAGAGTTGTAGTAATCTTTTGACATTACATTAATTGGTAAAATAGGGAAAAAGTTGGCGTCAATATGTTTAAATCCTATCATGCAAGGAAATTGTAAATTGTAGGCGCAATCTACATGGATCTTTCTTCCATAATCGCAAAAACTAGGATACCCTTCAAATTCATCAAAATTCCTATCATTAATATTAATTCTAGGTGTATCCTCAATCTCTCCATCCTCAATCTCGGGTTCTAAATCCTTCATAAATTGATTATTGATTCCTAGTGGTGAATTAAGATCATTCAATTCAATATAGTCTCCGCTAAGGTTCTCAAGTGATTCATTATTTACTAAGATTTCCCCCGTAAATCTAGCTTCTAGATTGACGTCCAAATGTTCTCTAGATCCTAGCATATAGACACATTTAATTATGCTCTTAACAGGATTTTCACATTTATAGACTAGTTTGTTATTCCCTACCCTTAATGAGATTTTTCTCTTAAACACATCGATCTTAGCATGGGCAGTAGATAAGAAAGGTCTTCCAAGGATTAAGGGAATCTTAGCATCCTCAGGTATATCTAATATAATAAAGTCTACGGGGAAAACAAACTTCTCAATCTTAACTAGTATATTTTCCGCAATCCCTTCAGGTCGTTTTACTGTATTATCAGCCAATTCAATAAGCAACTTAGTTGGTGCTAAATTTCTTAGTCCTAGGCTAATGAATGTCTTAAGGGTCATAACACTAACGCTAGCTCCTAAGTCAGCAAGTGCACTATTGAAAGATATGTTATTAATAAAGCAAGGTAGAGTAAAACTTCCTGGGTCCTTTTCTTTATGAGGCAAGGCATGTAAGTCGGTTGTAGAGCTTTCCTCTTTTATCGTAGCCTTGATCTTCTCTTCAATCCTCTTCTTTTCCATGAGCAATCTTCTTAAACTGATTGAAGAATTAAAGAAAAATTTGGGTTTTGTGGCTTCATCACCATTCATCAATCTTCTAGGAAGTGGAATGTAAGGCAAAACTTCATTAGTGTAGATGGCTTTGACATGATCTCTTGGGTTGGTTTCGGTTGAGCTAGGTAAACTTCCGATTCCCCTTTCTTGAAGAACTTTGCTCATTTGTCCAATTTGTTGTTCCAACTCCTTGATCGAGGCTCCTTGATTTCTTGTTATAGTATCGGTTGAGGCTCGAATTTCCTTGATCATAGTAGAGTTTTCTTCATGTCTTTTAGCAGCATCGGCCATGATTTGCTTTAAAGTGTCATCTAGGGTCTGCCTCCTTTCTTGATAATTTTGATTAGAGTTGTTCCTTTGATAATAACCCGGAGCAGCTTCCCTATATCTTCCCGAAGTTTGGAATGGTTGTCCAAATTGTGTGTAGTATGCTTCTTCAAAGGTCTCACTTTCATTCTTTATAGGACAATCTTTGGTATAGTGAGGTCCCTCGCATTTTTCACATCCAACTTGGGCAGCATAAACTTTCTCATCTCGCTTCTTCATCTCTCTACTAATTTTATCCAATTGAGCTTGAATTGCAGCAAACCCATCAAAATTAGTGCTGCTTCTTGATCTAGTAGAGGTACCATCGTGCCATTTTTGAGAATGATCAGCAGCTTCTTGGATAGCTTTTCTTGCATCTGCTGCACTCATTTGTGGTACAGCTCCCTTAGCATCCAATATCTGTCTAGTAGGCACGTCCAATCCTTGATAGAACATTATTATCTCCTGCATAGAATTAAGATAATGTTGAGGACATTTCATCAATAAATCTTTGAATCATTCCCAAGCTTGATAAAGTGTTTCATCAGGCTCTTGTTTGAAATTGTTGATAGCCTCCATCTTTTTAGCAGTTCTACCAGGTGGACAATATCTCTTCAGGAACTTGCTTTTCAAATCTTCCCATGTTGTGATCGAACTGGCAGGTTCATTCTTTAGCCACTTAATAGCAGCTCCTTTAAGCGAAATTGGAAAGATTCTCAGCATAATTTGATCGTCAGAAACTCCTTCTGTAGTAAATAAGTCTGCAATCTTGAGAACCATATCAACATGTTCATTAGCATCTTCATTATCGGTTCCACCAAAAGCATTCTCTCTCAGCTCCTTGAGAAACTGACCCTTCAACTCAAACTTCACATTTTGATCAAACTTAGGCCTAGCAACTCCTGAACTGTAATCAGCACGGGTTTTGTTCATGTATTCCTCCATAGTAGTGTTTTCTGCCATTGCTTCTGTTTCTTTACCCTCTTTTTCTTCTGAAGAGTAATCAAGCTCGAATGAACTTGAAGTTTCAAAGCTGTTAGTGTGGAAAAGCTTCTTAAGTGAATTTAAGGCTCGTTCAGGATCTTCGAAAGGTTGGATTAAGTTCTTGGTTGAACTTTTGGTCATGCACTTCCTGAAACCATCACAAAAGCATCAGTAGGGTATGTTCTTAAAAGTAGTATGTCAGAAATTTAACAACTAAAATGGAGTACGGAAAATAAAAGTTGCTGATATCTGCAGACGATGCGTCGTATCCATAAAACTGGATACGCCGTATCTTATTACGTTAAAATTAAATCAGACTTTTATTAAGAAAATAGATACGCCGCTTATGAATTAGAATGCGTCGTATCAAATTTTTAATATCAAAAATAAATTAAATTTATTAAATATAAATGCGTCGTATTAACAAAAGCTAATGCGCCGTATTAAAAAAAGTTAATGCGTCGTATTTTCGTTACGTTTCGAAATTTAATATTTTTGATTTTTAGAGGATGCGCCGTATCGATAAAAATCGATGCGTCGCTTTAGTTTAATAAATCGATAAACTGTTTTTAATTTTAAAAAGCAAATACGCCGTATCTGTGAAAACAGATGCGTCGTATGGCGTTAAGGTTTAGAAAAATTTCTTATTAAAAACAGAATACGCCGTATCTTGGGGAAGATGCGTCGTACTCGAATTTATTAAATCGCGTTGTTATTTAAAAGAAAAACGCAATACGCCGTATCTGATAAATCAGATGCGCCGTATCGTTTGTATCAGCACAGAACAACGACAGCAGTATTATGCAGAAAAATAAAATTTACAAAAAATGAAAAATAAACAAAAATACAGAAAAAAAATACAAAAAAGAAAAACATGCAAAATATACAATGAATGCAATCTAACTAATATACAACAAAGTTACAATCTAAAACCTAATATACAATTACAATCCTAATTAAACCACTTTGCAAATTAATAGATAATAACAATTCACTCCCCGGCAACGGCGCCAAAAACTTGATGCGTGCGCTGGGTGTCACGTTGTCGTTGCGGTTATAGCACGTATAGGTTGTTTTATGACCTATTCAAGTTTTAAATTTATATTTTGCCGACTTATCAATGACACACACACTTAACGAGCAGTGTACCTGGTACGTATGTATATAATGGTAAGTAGGGTGTCGATCACTAAGAGTGGAATGTATTATCTAGTTACTTTGCTTGGTGTTTTAATATCTAAGTTAGTTATACAATCTAGGTTAGCTGTACAATCCTAATCTAACGCAAAAGGGGGGGGGGGGTTCAGCCTGAGAGACTGGCACGGCTTTGGTTATGATTAATCTAATTAAACTACTCCTACTCCTAACTATGGACCGATTATCCCTATACAGAGAAGTACGCATGCATACAAATAGATACATCGAGACAATAAGAGGTCCTGTCCTCATGTTAGATAGCTTGTCACTTGTTTTATTGCTATTTTTATATGTTGTGTATTAAATTAAACCTTTCTCGTTGGCTCTAATCTTATCGGCGAGCAAACTCTTAATGTATCCTTGTAAATCATCAACTATAAACGGATTTGAGTAGTCTTTACCTGTAGCCGTTTGCTCAGGACTAGTCAATTCTTAGAGATAAATATCTTTGGTGAATTGATTACCAAATATGGACTTTCCACAGCCTTTACCACAAGCCATATACATGTGGGCTAGCCAATTCTTTGGATTTTAAGAGAATAAGATCCATGGTGAATTGAATACCATTTCAACTCTCAACAATGAAGCATGAGTGAGTTGAGTACCCTATGGTTTTTAGCAAACCATTACAGCTATCAACAGATTTGACTTGTCTGTACCAAAGTTGTACCCTTTGGACTAGCCAACTCTTTGATGGACACAAGTCACATCATGGTGAGTTGATGACCATGTAAAGAGTTATATACAACAAATCTACAGAAAAATTAGTATACAGAAACCATTTTTTTTACTAATAAAAAATAAAAATATACAACAACCACCCCAAAGAATCATCAATGGTGATTCCATGCTGTGCTTTCATACCCATTTTGAACTGAATGCTTTTCCTTATAGCTCCAATCAATTGCTCAGCATGAGTCATATCATTGCCATACATATCACAAGGAACAAGCAGCTTCATCTCCAACATCTGATTCAAAATCCTTAGAGAGATAGGATAGGTAATCTCAGCACACATGTAGATAACTTTGCCACCACTAGTAGGTAACACATGAACATTTGGTAGAGGATAAAACTTCCAATTAGAAACCTCCCATCTACTCTGTCCCATCCAAACATCAAAACCTCGACTAATATGAAGATTTGGATCAAACAACACAGTCAAATCTCCACGCAAATACATGCCACTCCCAACTGGCTCTTTGTTCTTATAGTAGGAGGTGACCCAACTATACAAATTCAGCAGATCATGTCTATCCACAAAAGATAAAATTTCACTTAGAAAAGAAAATTACTTATCTGTCCCATCTGCTCTGTGGATAACATTGATGTCCTGATCCTTTAATGGAATTTGTATAACCTCCCAACTAATCAAAGGAACATGAAGAATAGGATCTTCACCATCGTCTTCCTCAATCTCAATGTATTCAGAATCATCTACAGCAGTGACCAAGATTGTAGGAGCTCTCTTCCTACCCTGACTCTTTCTCCTTGGGGCTGTAAAAGGTTTAGCTTATGCAGATGATACATCAGGAGAAACTGGCTCAGATTTAACTGTAGTAGAGGTATGAACTGGAATGCCAGCAGGAACAGCTGTAGGTATATCAGTAGGAACAGATTGTTCAGCAGGATCTGGAACTGCTAAAGATGGTTCAGCAAAAATAGATATTGAGTCATCAGCCTCCTTATGTGGATCAATAGAAGCTCTAGGCTCTTGAGTCCTGACAATGTCAACCTTGTCATCTTCAAGCATCCACTGAATAGCCTCTTCACTCAACCTATCCTCTAGAATTTGCTTCTTGGTTCGTTGCCTAGTGACTGGTCCGGTAGTAACCATAGGAGCCTTTCCCTTATCAGCATCTCCAGATGATTCAGCAGGTAAAGATGTATCAGCAGGAATCTCATCAGTAGACTTCAGCCTCTTAGAAGGTGGTTCCTCAAGTGTTGGCTTAATAGAACTCTTCTTGTTTAAAGACATAATGTAGTTATAAGTCTTTACTAGCTTATCATGAGGCATATTCCAAACCTTGGCTTTAGTCCATCCAGAAGAAAACACAGCTGAACTCATATTTTTCACCACTACCCTCATGTGATGAGTTATCTCAGCTTGAGTAGCAGGTTTGTCCAATTTTGCTTTCTTTTTCTTGTCATCTGCTTCTTTCTTCCTTCTTCTTAGCAAAGCAATAATGTCATCAGAAGAAGCATTATCACCCACTAGATCTCTAGCAAAAGAAGCATTGGAAGCAATCTGAACTCCAATATGCATCCAGTCATTCTCATCAAATTCAGTTACCCTAGCATCCAACTCTTTTCTTCTTTCTGGTGGCAAGGTAGACACATAAGTATCTTGTACTCTGTCAACATCTGCATTTAGCTTTGCCTGCTCAGCCAAAGCTTGACTCTTCAGTAGATCCTCATGTACCTTAAAAAGTCTCTCTTGGGCAAGAACTTCCTCTTTAGTAATGTCATCTTGACCAAGATCCTGATTAACCAATGGAATATGAGCCTTTGCAGTAGCTTGAAGTAGCTTATCAGTAGAAGAAGATGCAGCATCCTGAACTTTGGGAAAAGAAGGCTTTGCAGGTTCAGCAGATGCAGGAATATTGCCAAGAGATTTTTTTTTAGTTTGTTATTGATTACAATAGCATAGCTAACGATTTGCTCGAAGCTCAAGATATATCAAGGTCTTATAACAAGTGGTATCAGAGCCTCGGGAGAGTCTCTGTATTACTTCAAGAACCAAGTCAGTTTTTCTCTTACAACTAAACAAATATGTCTGGACCAGTCACTGGAGGTGATGCTGCTAATGGTACTACTGCTATTACCAATACAACCCAAGCCTTCTCTCAACTCATCTCTCTAACACCAATGCAAAGTTTCCATACTTAAAGAAGGATGAGTATGAGCTATGGGCCATGAAGATGCAGAACTGGATCACGAATGCTGATGTTAATCTATGTAAAATTATTCTCAAAGGAAATCATGTTCGTAAGACAGCACAAGATGCTACTGGATCGCTCTACTACCTACAGCCAGAATCTGCTGAAGAGGTCGCTGAGCTTCAACGCTAGGAAAGGGTCAGGACCATTCTCCTTCAAGCCATTCCTGATGATCACATGGGTGATTTCCACCACATGAACGATGCTAAAGACATCTGGAGGGCAATTAAAGCCCGCTTTGGAGGTAATGAAGAGTCTAAGAGAATGCGTAAATCCATGTTGAAGCAAGAGTTTCAAGAGTTTAATATCACTGAAGCAGAAGGATTGCATGGAGGTTATGATAGGTTCCAAAAGATTCTAACTCACATGAATCAATTAGGAGCTAGCCCTGATAATGAAGATTGTAATGCCAAGTTCCTTCGATCCCTTCCTGACTCATGGCTGCAGGTGAGTATTGCTTTAAAGACAAAAGGTGGGTTGGATATGCTCACTTTTGATGATCTATACAATAAGCTTAAGACACTGGAGTCTGAAGTTCGCACACCTTTTCGATCTGCCACTTCATCTCATTCGGCTTTTGTGAGCTCCACACCTATCAGAAAGCCTCAAGAGTCTAGCCCTTCAGGATCATCACCATATATGCCTACTGGACCCTCATCACCATATATGGTTACATATACACCTACCGGATCCTCTTCCACATATGTGCCTCCCCAACCTCAATCAAAGACAACTAGCACTG
The DNA here is from genome assembly GCA_014162995.1 of Artemisia annua. Taxonomy (NCBI): domain Eukaryota; kingdom Viridiplantae; phylum Streptophyta; class Magnoliopsida; order Asterales; family Asteraceae; genus Artemisia; species Artemisia annua. Next base: position 24,606 of record LBNU01008656.1, on the reverse strand, counting down.
TGGAAGAGATGCTTCAATCCTTTGTTGCTGAATATGATGATCAGCAGCAAATTACATATGAAGATTTTGAATAGCTGGATCCACTTGATATGGAGGAGATGAATCTCAAGTGGCAAATGGCAATGCTGGGTGTGAATATCAGGAGGTTTGAGAAGAAGTCTGGGAGGAAGTTCAGAGTGATGCTGAATGAACCAGCTAGGTTTGATCGGACCAAGGTCAAGTGCTTCACATGTGGTCAGGTTGGCCACTTTGCTAGAGAGTGCAGGGATAGAAGGAAAGCTGAGGAAATTCGCTATTCTGCTTATCAGCAGAATTAGAAGCTGCTGATGGATGGGAATTCATCCACAACAATGCTCTCAGTTGATGGTGTGGACTGGGATACGCATGTACCTACTGCAGACCAACAAAGCTCTTCAAGTGAGCTTGGATTAATGGCCTTCAGTGACTACTTCCATGAACTTGATCATCATGCATTCATGGGTGCCTCTCCTAAGGTAAATAAATGTTTGTTTGGTTGTAGTGCAAAATATAATGAATTAAAAGAGTCTTTTGATGATGTGAGTTATAAATATAATGAGAAGTTTAAAGAAGTTCAATCTTGTAGGAGTAGTTTAAAACTATTAGAAGAACAAAAAGTCTGGTTACAAAAGAATGAAGTAGCCTATAATGAAAAAAGGGAAAATGATAAAAAAATGCGCTGAAGTTGACAACCTTTACCATTGTATGGTCTGAACTATTTTTTTTGTCATTGTATCACAAAACTTGTAAATTTTTGTCATTGTATGCATTTTATCCCCGCTGTCACTGCCAACGTGGCCATTCGTGACACGTAGGCTGCCAGCGTGGCGGGTATACAATGAAAAAAA
>LBNU01008656.1:7410-21078 GCA_014162995.1 Artemisia annua | reverse complement strand
AACTCTAATCTATATTTTAGAAACAATTTTTTTTTTAAACTTAATCTATACTTTAGAAGCAAAGTTTTATAAAACGAAAAAGACGTAAAACTATTCAACCCCCCTTCTAGTTTTCCACAAATTCTTTGTTTTATGTTCTTCTGATACTTCTTTCAGTGTGGTCATGTTTAGGTTTCTATGGGATTCATACACAATCCCATGGGATTCGCAATTAATCCCATGGGATTCATAGTTAATCCCATGGGATTCAATGTGCTTATCTCATTATGAATATTCCTATTTGTTTATCTGCAGGAATTACTTAACAATCTAGAAGAAAAGTTAGCTGTTTTAAGCAATGAAAGAACTGCTTTTGAAGAACTTTGGCAATAGCTGGTTTAGAATTCCCTAGTGATTTAAAGCTTATTGAACTACATAAAAAGTATGTTCAAATTTTCAAGCATCCAGTCACTTTAAATGGTGAAGATCTTGATGGAGATGATGATAATGGGAATGATAAACGCCTATCTGGTACCGATCCCTAATAACGATAGCCTGTTGTAGTTCCCTATTGTAATTGAAACTGTGAATTTATGTAATAACTTTGTTAAATTTGGTTGGAACTTGGAACCGTTAATTTATGTATGATAATTTCTTTATTGAAAGTAATTTTATTAATCTGTGAATCCCATGGGATTTATCTGTGAATCCCATAGGATTCATTTGTGAATCCCATGGGATTCACAGTTAATCCCATAAGTTTTGTTGCCTAATGTTATTAGAAGTGTAAATCCAATAAGCTTTGTTTTATTTAATCCTAAAAGTGATTCATTATGAATCCCATGGGATTCATTGTGTATCCCATGGGATTCACAATAATTTAAAAACTCTTTACCTTTCAACAATGGTTGATCCATCTCAAATAAAAGAAGGAAGTGATGATGGTAATGGGGATGATAAGAAAGATAAAGATGCCGAGAAGCGAGGTGATAATGAAGGAAGTGATGATGGTAATGGGGATGATAAGAAAGATAAAGATGCCGAAAAGCGAGGTGATGCAGTTCCCGAAAACCAAGTTGATGAACCTTTCTCTTTAACACAATGGATCGAAAACCATTTAGATTTGATTGAAGAGTGGTTTAATTGCAGCAGCAGAGTTCTATTATGTAATATTCTTGCATAATAATTCTTTACTTATTTTTTCCTCAAATTTATTTCTTTTTAATTAAATTTTTTTATTTTATTCAGCAAAATTCGGTCGCTGAAGGTACTATGGAGCCAATGGGTGTTGGGAATCTAGGTGCCATTACTCCTCAAAATATGGCTACTCGTGCTTCCAATGTAAGTCCGAGTCCTGAAAAGCGTTTGGTGAAACCGTCTTGCTATTTATTATCTCCATATATGAACAAGAAGACAAGGGTTGAACTTAAAATGACTAGGCCGGAGTTCATTCTTGGGAATAGTGTTTTCGCGATGCAAGGCGAAAAGCTGTAAGTTTATATGTGTTTTTTATATAAGTTTCATAGTATGTTATCTGATTCAATGTGAGGGATTGACAGTGAATCCCATTGGATTCACATACAATCCCATTGGATTCACAGTGAATCCCATGGGATTCACAAACAATCCCATTGGATTCACAGTTAATTATATGATATGATTCTTAAATGATTTTTTTTCTCATATAGTGAACGAGTTTTCGAAACACGTTCTGGGGAGCTATATTCAGTGCGTTTGTATATGGAGACATTAGCACCCGGTTTGGAGGTTGATGCTAATGTAATTGATTGTTTAGCTGCAATTCTGAATCATGAAAATAGTTCTAGAGAAGCTGGTTGTCCATTGCGACACTTTTTCCTAACTGGATGTATTGTAAGTAATTATTTTTTGATTTGCNATGGCTATTGGTAAAGAGACATCAAATCCATTATTTTCAGTGATTCACCTCTCACAGATGTTCATACATCTGGATGTGATGAGAATAGTATGAAACTAATTTGTTTTGATGTATCAGTTGTCATATGTTGCTGCAAAGATCATGTGTTTCCAGCTTATTCATCATAGAGATGTTTTCTTTTTGATTCTTTGCTGATGATGTTTGAAGACAATCCTCTAGTGTGCTGTGTTTAAAGATCTATCAAGAAATCTTGAACTTAACCCAGGTCAAATTCAAGATTAGGGGAGGCTTGTTGGGAATTCTGCTGAGTCTGAATTCCTCTGATGGTTGCTGCTGAAGGGAATCTGCTGAAGATCAGATTCTGATGATGATGTTTTACTGCTGAAGATATAGTTCAGCATGTTTAAGTGTTCTTAGTATTAATTGTTTATGCTTGTATTTGTTTTCCGCATTATAGTACAAGCTTTGGAGATTCTCTATTAGAGTGTTTGTGATTACATAGACACTGCTAACGATCAACGAGAGCTACAAGATCTATCAAGGTTATATAGATTCAACATATGTTATCTGATTTAATGTGAGGGATTGACAGTGAATCCCATGGGATTCACATACAATCCCATTGGATTCACAGTGAATCCCATGAGATTCACAAACAATCCCATTGGATTCACAGTTAATTATATGATATGATTCTTAAATGATTTTTTTTTCTCATATAGTGAACGAGTTTTCGAAACACGTTCTGGGGAGCTATATTCAGTGCGTTTGTATATGGAGACATTAGCACCCGGTTTGGAGGTTGATGCTAACGTAATTAATTGTTTAGCTGCAATTCTGAATCATGAAAATAGTTCTAGAGAAGCTGGTTGTCCATTGCGACACTTTTTCCCAACTGGATGTATTGTAAGTAATTATTTTTTGATTTGCTTAATAAACTATTTTAAATAAACTGCTTATCTGACTTACCAAACACCCCAAAGCAATTCATATCGTAACATCATATTGAAAAATCGCATATACAGACGATAACTATGTTTGATGGAACATTGGAGTCTGAGGATGAAAAATTTGAAGAATTTGAAAAAGAAATTTCGGCTGAGTTTAAAGATGATGTTGGTGGCATGGCTCTCAATGGCATTGAATTGATAAAATTATTTTTTTTTTAAAATTTTTATTTTTGTTTTTACTTTTTGTCATTTTTATTATGTTTTTTGGTTTTGTTTAAACAGGCTTTTTTTCCTATTCGCAAAGCGGGCCATTTCTTTGTCGTTGTCTTCAGCCTTACTAAAAAGATGACAACAATGACGATACTGGATAACAGCGATTGTGGAGCAAAGTACGAGGAAAAGTATAAAGATACATGTGAACTTCTTGTAAGTACTTACTTTTCTGTTGTAAAGTGATTCACATATCCTTTCTTGCCAAAAAAGGATAGTGTTGCTATTGTGTCAATCCCATGAGATTCATTCTGAATCCCATGGGATTGACACAGATCACATGTTACTTTTATGATTAATTCCATGTGATTCATTCTGAATCCCATGGGATTGACACATATCACACATGTTGCTTTTATGATGAATCCCATGGGATACATACAGAACTACATGAGATACTAGACGAATCTGTGATTTTCTCATAATTATAGTTATTTATGCTCTCTCTCTTTTTTTAATAATTTTGTAGAAAACGTTGTTTGCCCGTCATCTAAAGTTGTATGGTCACAACAAACATGTTAGCATTCGTAAAGTCAAGGCAAGAATCGCAAGCCTCAAGTGGAAGACCAAGAACAACTTCATAGATTGTGGTGTTTTCACCATGTTACATATGGATAATTACACCAGTGAAGCTCCTGGAAAATGGGATTGTGGTTTGGTTGCCGAGTCTAAAGAGCAGTCTGACCAATTGAGGTTATTGAGATTAAAGTTTGCCACCAAGATATTGTTACACAAGGTTAATGTTCATGCGGGTAGGATGTATGAATTAGCATCGGAGTTTGATAAACTTCATCCTGGTGAAAAGCTGTCTATAATTCTTTCAGCAGTTAAGAATAGGGATGCACGTGACCGCAAATTCTAGAAGTTCGTCTTTTGTTAATGTTAGGACAATAGCTAACATTTTGTGAATGGTAGAACAATAACTATTGAAGTAATTGGTTTACATAGATTTTCTTTTATGATATTATCAGATTTTTATGATATTTTATATAGATTTTCTTGTGAATGGTTGAAGTTATTTTAAACGAATTTCAATGAATCCCATAGGATTAGGGAAATAATCTTATGGGATTCATTTGCTAATCCCATGGGATTATGTCCCTAATCCCATGGGCTTATGAATATTCAAATAGAAGAAAAATAACTAACAAAACCAGAATTTTCTTTGCAAATCATCTAAATAATCCCATGATATTATCAGATTTTTATTATATTTTATATAGATTTTCTTGTGAATGGTTGAAGTTATTTTAACCGAATTTCAATGAATCCCATGGGATTAGGGAAATAATCCCATGGGATTCATTTGCTAATCCCATGGGATTCTTACAGAATATAAGTAAGAAACAAGATATATTCAAATTAAACACTAATTTTCTTTGCAAGTCATCTAAATATTCAAGTAAAGAGAAAAAATAACTAACAAAACCAGAAGTTTCTTTGCAAATCATCTAAATAATCAAGTAAATAAGAAAAAATAACTAACATAAAACCATAATATAAAAAGTTTATTAGTTTTGGCTTTCGCCTTGCATTTGGGTTCTTCGGACAAGTTGTTTTTGTGTGCAAATTGGTCTTCTCTCCACAAAAGCCACATTTCTTCTTTTGTTTCTTTTTAACTCCAAGTGCTTTTTCTTTCTCACTCTTTCGCCTTTTATTACGTTCCTTTTCTGTAATATTCCCTTTGTTGCCTACCTTTGTTGGATTGTTAACTGTTTTTTCGTTAGGTTTAGAAATAGCATAATGTTCACCAATCACATCTCCCATTTCTATTGAAGGATGATTTGGCACCTCAGCCTCCACATGTGTTTTCAACATCTTCAACTTTTCTACAAAATCCCCCATCTTCTCTACATTATCGCCTAACATGAATAAACATTCGTCCACCACAGAAGTTGCTTTGTTTGTAAGTCTTTCAACTTCTACATTTTTTCCCCTATATCTGTTTCTTTTCCTTCTCAATTCAGGCGGTATTATATCCCTTGTCCAACGCCTCAAAATATATTGTTCTGGAATGACGTTAATATCACGGTTCTTGAATACACAGAATATGTGTCGGCATAGAAAACCAAATCGGGCAAAATTTCTACAAGTGCATACCACCGACCCATCTTCTATAGTACGCAGCACCTTTTTTAAACAAAAGTCAAAAGAATTAAAGATTTAAAATTCATCCTGAAAACCATATATTCATAACTAATCCGATGGGATTCAGCAAGAATCCCATAGGATTCATTTCTGAATCCCATTGGATTTACTAGTAAATCCCATTGGATTCTTTATCAAATCCCATGGGATTTGATAAAGAATCCCATGGGATTTGTCACAGAATCCATTTTAATTTTTTTTTTTAAAAAACACTTAATCGTTACACCTAAATTTCGCATCAAAGGATACTATGTATCCAAACTCCTTATAATTGCATTTTGCAACTTCATCAGCCCAAAACAAAGCCACTAACTCACTGTTTTCTACCTTATACTGAAACGTAAAGTTCGGCACACATATATCTTTCTGTTTTCCATTTTCTTTATAATCAATTGTGCGTCACTTTCCCCTATGAACATATTAATATCCCACAGTTCATTCTTAAAATCATCAACTGTCCCATGAACATATTCATACCCACCTTTTATAGTCGTTAACAAGTTCTGAGCCCGTGTTGGACCAATCTTGTTCTTTGCTGCTTTAACAATAAACAATTTTTCTGCTTATGTCATTCTTCTTTGCTTTTTGGTAAAATGTTTATGCTCTTTTGGTAAAAGCATATGGTTGTGTTCTGCAATAAACTTAACTAGCTTGTATCTTCTAGAAACGATATACGATTCTAACCTTACACGAGCTTTACAACCTATTATATGAAAAAAAAAACATTTAAAAAACATTAGTTATACAAAAAGAAAAAAAAAAACATTAAGAATCACATGGGATTCTGAACAAATCCCATGGGATTCAGAATGAATCCCATGGGATTTTGTATGAATCACATGGGATTCAGAGTAAATCCCATGGGATTCAACATTATTCTTATGAATCAAGTTATATGTTACAAGTCATATATTTGGAGAGTTTTTCAACCTGTTACATGAATAGTTGTATTTCTTTTTTGTTTTTCACTGTGTTTAGCATCCAAAGTGTCGATATTATCATGTCTTGGTGCTCATTCTTTGTTGCACATGATGTATTTGAGTGTTACAATTCCAGATTTTGTTGTTTTTTGACCTGCTTTTTTAATGTGAAAACCTCCCGCTTCAGCGTAGTTACTATACATTTCTATAGCTTCGTCTATAGTAATAGCTTTTTCCCTCTTCTGGTACAGTAATTCTTTCATCTACATGAGGCACCCAATATACCGATCCGCCCGGTGTCTCAGTGTGTTCATATAAAGTTGGTCTTGGTGATTTCATATAATCTGTATATAAAAATCAGAATCTCAAGGGATTAAGATAACTAAAAACACAAGAATTAAATAACTAAAATTATAAATCCCATTGGATTCGTACTGAATCCCAAGGGATTCAGTATGAATCCCATGGGATTTATAATGAATCACATGAGATTGATAATGAATCACTTGGGATTTATAATGAATCACATACAGAATCCCATGGGATTAATAATGAATCCCATAATACATTATAAATCCCATGGGATACATTATAAATTCCGATGATATTCATTGATGAATCCCATAGGATTAATTGATGAATCCTATAGGATTCATTGATGAATCGCATAGGTTTCATTGATGAATCTCATAGTATTCATTCATTAATAATGAATCACATGATTAATACAGAATCCCATAGGATTCAATGTAAATCCCATGGGATTTACACTTCTCTTATAACATTAAAAAAAAAAAAATTAAATCCCATGGGATTTTACCATGAACTTCTTTTACAGTAGCATCTTCATATTCATCTTCTAGTAAATCACCTTCTGTAACTAAATCATCTACTGGAACTTCGATTAAGTGATTTTCATCTATATCATTGATTATTCATGAATCCAACGGGTTTGTTGATGATTCCGACTGGTTTGTTGATGAATCCGGCGGTTTTGTTGATGAATCCGACGGATTCATGGTGATTCCGGTGACGGTTTTGATTCCGGCGAGGGTTTGTTGATGAATGGGTGGTTTTTTTGATGATTCCGGCTGCGGCGACGGTGTTGTTGATTAAGATGATACTAAAAACTGTTGATAAACTTTCTAGATAAGATATCCCGGTGACGATTACAAATCGCATTATCCCTTTCACGGTTGTACGGTTATAAACTTAAGTATCTTAGGGTATAATAGAGCTTTTAGAATGAGAGATGAAAAATATATAACATGTATGATTCAAAATGATGACTGGATCCTAATATTCTTTTTTGTTGTTGTTTGGAGATAACTTCATTTTTATAAACTTTAAATAACTTGAACTCTTAGCCCTTCTACGTTGTTACTCGAATAATTTTTGGACATTCATACTAATGCGATATTAGAATGATAGAGAGGTGATGGATAGGTTGGGTACTACGAATGTTTTATTTATATCTTCTCGAGTTAACTAGTTGTTTTGTGCATTTGCGATTTTCATGATCTGAAGTGTACCTAAGATAGCCTGAATTAGTCCATTAATAGTACTTTCTCCCTTTCATGAATACCCAGCCGTAATACTAGCTTATAGACGTTGCCGCAGGAAATGAAGCTGGCTACGGGCTTAGAGATAAGCCGGTGACAGTCAATGAATTGGCTCAATGATTTAATTTGATATCCCCCTAAATCAATAATATCCACAAATTTTTTGGCACTTATTCTTGTTTGAAAATATCTACTTAAACGTTATTTGTTATTAATAATCCAGATATTGATGGACCATTTCATTTAGCTATAATATAACGTTTTATAAAGAAGTAACCATATATAACTCATATTATAATAAATTATTATTTATAATTTAAGAAATTCAGTCCTTATATCCTAATTTATAGCAAAATTTTATAGCAATCACTATATCCCTAATCAACCTAATCCTTTAAAAACTTCCGGGTAAACTATATTTATTCCTTCACATCACTATATATATATATATAGCCATAAATGTACGTATACTAATACTACGATATAATATTACCTTTTGTCTCGCCACATAAAAACCCTAAAACATAAAAAGTGGGCTGAACTAGTTGTTGTTGTTTTTTTTTTTCCCTATTGGAGATTAATCGACGATAACAAAGGATAAGGACACGAACCCAATAAAGTATGGTGCATTGAGGAGGGCATAAGGTATAAACAAATGGATAATCAGAAGTCAGAAAGCAAAAGAGGGCAGTGTTCAATTCGTATCGATGAGCCAAACAAAGTCAGAGAATCATATATGCCATGAGTTAGTACTCATATGGGTACGGTGTGGATTTCTAAGCTTCCGCAAACATGGTGGATATAGAGACGATAGAAATGAGTGGGACCGAGCTATGCGTGCAGCGAAGCGCAGATATGCTTATCGGAATCGTTAGACGTCAGTAGTCATAATGGAGAGATTACATTATCAATTGATTCATATCATGTCATTGATAGTCTGCGCCTAGCTTATATAGCACATATCATGGTTCTTGGTGATATTGGACATTCCATAACTGATCTCCCTTTGTCTGAAGACAAATCATACTTGGTCCATTCGTACACCAAATAATAAAACCGAGGCGATAACATTATACTATTCACACAACCTGGAGGTGTGGAATCAGTTTCCTTACTCTCTCTCCATCTTAGATAAGTTCATTGATTCTCATTTGGCCTCATTTTCACAATATGACCGGCCTGTGTCCCCAAGATTTCGGGTCTAAACAATAACTAACATTCATAGCTACGGGAAACAAATTTTTTCTCGGTATATGCGTATCAAAACTGAAGGGTTCAAATGTCAAATACATAATCAACAGTTTATACAATCTAAAGGAATTTCATATCATACTGGTTCATATCAATATGGTTCTATATCAAAAGTGTTCAGCAGACGTACTAAGCAAAAAGGATTCTATATCAAGTTAATCGTAGAGACAATAAAGAGTTCAACGAAAGCATAAGGCATAGATCATATTAAAAATCCTTAATATCAATAAAAGGCTCAGAATCAATACTTGGGTGTTCGCAGTAAGTTCGATTACAACATGAAATACTTAGATTATCTTAACATAGATGTGTACGAATTCATGAGAAATCCAAAAACTAAAACCTGATATTAACCTTTAAAAGGTAACTATCTAAGAATCGTACAACATCTTTAGCCATTTGGAGATAAGCCGAGTTAGGACATAGCAGAAGTGGCAATAAACTAACAGAATCAAGATTAATATGTCGATTGGCCGTAATAATAAATAACAAATAACAGGGGATCACGACTTATACTTGCCTTCTCGAATGACTTTCTTTCAACGCAGTGTTCAAAATAAGCTGACACGTAGTCTTGACGTGACTTATTATTTAATTAAAAAACGTTAGAAAGTTGTTGTAGTCTAGAGTTACTGTGCATGCATTTTTGAGTTTCGGCTTTCCATTTTTAGTAACTTTTCGCCTTTTTAGGGCAGCTTCAGAAAATATTAGATTAGGTTATCGCAGTTTAGTAATTAGAATTCCTTTAGCAATTTTAAGGTAACTTATCTTATAATTAAGTAACTTTCTATTTTATAACAAAGAGTTTCCTGCGATTAGTAATGTATTATCTCAGTAGAAGAGTTGGGTTTACAATTTAGACATTTTGAGGTCTGAGGAAAGTTCGTATTCAAAATGATTTTGTGTTATTATGATATATTCAATTGTTCCAGAATGTATTATTAGTAGGTTTTATAAATAACACGATCATGTAATATGTAGAGCAACGCAGTTTAGGGTTTAATGTGTAAATACATCAAATATACGAGTTTAATATCAATGCCAAATACCATGAGATTTTATTACTTTTCCTCGTTGTCTCTATCGATAGACAAATGTAAGCTGAGGGTTTTAATATATATAAACGAAACAAAAGATAAGGAACGAACATATAAAGTATGGTGCATTGGGAGAGGCATAAGGTATAAACAAATGGATATCAAAGTAAAGAAAGGTCAGTAATCTACCATGAGCCCAAACAAATCAAATCATATATCATAGTAACCATGGAGTGATCAGCTCCCAAAATGTGAAAGACGTGGATTGCACCCATGCATCAGTCACCAAATAAATCGTATCATATCATATCATATCATATCATATCATGTCATATCCACTAGTACAAATCAAATCTAGGATGCATCCATACGCCCCCGAACAAATCATATTGGCCATAACAAATATAAAGCGCGCATATCATATCAAAATGGGACGGTGTGGAACATCACTCAACCACACTAGAGTCATACCATTGGTGCATCAATGACACGGCCATGTTACCTTCATAGCTAGGAAACAAATTGGCTCGGGTATCAAACTGAAGGGTTCAAATGTCAAATCATATCAAAGTTTCATATCATATGGTTCATATCAAAGGTTCAAAAGTTCATAGCAAAGGTTCATATCAAGTTTCATAGCAAAGGTTCAAACAAAGCATAAGGCATAGATCATATAAGAAAGCCATATCATAAAGGCTCAGATCAAAGGATATCACAAACAAAGCTAATATCAAAAGATGTGTACGAATCATGAGAAACCTTAAAAGATAAGGTCAGAACATATGTACCTTAGACCGCAAGTGCAAACACAACAGAAACAATAAGATCGGAAATAAACTCCTTCTTCAGCGAATCTACACGAATTCACGATCGTCTTATTATTAATAACTTATTTTAAATCAGATTACTCATTTTAGTCGGCTTTCCATTTTTAGTAACTTTCCATTTTTAGCAGCTTTCCAAAATTAGTTAGTTTCCAGTTTAATTATCTTTAGCCATTTTAAGTAACTTTCTATATTAAGTAACTTTCTATTTATAACAGGTTTCCCGAATTAGTAAGATTATCCATAAATGGTTACAATTAACATTTGATCAAGTGAAATTGTTCAAAATGATTATTATTAATATATTATAGTTTAAGGTTTAATATGTCATGTTAGCAAAGTTTAGGGTTTAATGTGTAAATCATCAAAATTTAATATCAAAATGCCAAATAAATTATTTTAAGGTTTATACTATAGTGCTAGATTAAAAGGATAATTTTAGACTCCGTCATTCATAATTTTATTTATATGTAAACCCGACATCAATTTGGACCGCGACAACCCAAAATCTGGACAGCATACTCACATAAAATCTTAACAAACCTCTAAACCCTTACTTTTAACGAGGCAAAAGTAATCCATGGTTAACTCGTTTTAGGTTCATATTAGCAATGTGTTTAAACATAATTCGACACATGATAAATCACACATGACACACACAACACCACACATCATATATTATATACTAACTTCTTTATTCACTTATATAATCATGCATGCATACACCCCTTTCACGTTTATAAACATAAGTCTCCTAATTAAAACCTTTTTTCCATTCGAGAGCAAGTTAAGTCGTGATCCCCTGTTATTTATTTTAAAGCCAGTCGAAACTGAAAACATCAATATGTCCTTAACTCCTTACCATTCAATTTGATTTAGATAGGTTTAATATCAGTTTAGTGGAGCCATGAACATATCAGTAATCGAACTTACACACACCCAGATTTATAATCGATCGAATATGTCTCGTTATTTTATGTGTCGCTATAATTTTATGTGATGTTTATATACGCATGCAAACATGTAGTATTAGCCGAAACTGGTGACAACACGATGGAAAAGAAAACAATAAAAGATGAAATTGAACAAGGTGGAAGTATGTTACCCTCGTTGTGTGACGAAAAGAAGACAAAGAACATAGGATCGAATACCAGCCAAGTCAAACAGCCGACACAACAATAGTACTCCATCCTTCGAACCGAAAGCAACCCTCGTCCATAGCCTCCCTCTTTCGAACCAGCCAAACCACGACTAAACACCCTCTCGATCAGACATCCTTTGCTGCTTCTTGATCGAACAGGAAAAAAAAAAACAACAACAACTAGTCGCCACTTGTTTTTATGTTTTAGGGTTTTATGTGTGCGAGACAAAAGTGATATACGGTTGATATCATTGGGGTGATGTGAAGGAGAAGTTGCCGAGTTTAAGGAGGTGATTAGGGAGTGATTGCTAAAATTTTGCTATAAATTTGGAAGACTGATTCTCTAATTAAATTAAATTTTTAATATGGTTATGGGCTTCTTGAAGTACGTTTGATAGCAAAAGAATGGTCCAAATATTCGGTTTATTAAACAAACGTATAGGTGTATTTTCAAACAAGGAAAGTGCCAAAATTTGTGGGATTTGATTAGGGAACAAATTAAACTTGTGTCAATCACGAACCTAGTCGTGATTCAAGACTCCATACGTTCGGGTACAAAATAAAATTCGGCTAGGGACATATGAAAACATGTGACGGTTTAAATCGTGTAAAAATTATTTATCATAGGTTTTATTATTCGTAAACGTTTATTGTTCAATTATTAAAGTTTAAATACTTAGGTTATAATCGAAATTAATGTTTTAGATTATTAATGTCTTTACAAAAGTTTAAAATTAGAGGGGTATTTTAGGTATTTATCAAGTTTAAAATTTTTGAGTTTTACATAAAGACTAACATGAACTGTTTTGACACATGAAATAATGAAACTGTTGGGAATTCTGCTGAGTGTGAATTCCACTGATGGTTACTGCTGAAGGGAATCTGCTGAAGACCAGATTCTGCTGATAAAGTATTACTGCTGAAGACATAGTTCAGCATGTTTAGTTTCTGCGGACTTAGTAAAACCTCGTATTATGCAATGTAGTTAGGATATGCATGAGTTATATTAGGAAAAGATAATGCATATTATTTAAAGTTTATAGAAGATACGTTTCTTGGAAAACGGTTTAGGTTAGGGTTCCTTGTCTATAAAAGGAACACAAGTTTATGTTTGATGTAACGAACGAGTTTATAAGTTTTCAATATATAATCCATAGAAGATTAAGCGTTCTTAGTATTTATTGTTTATGCTTGTATTTGTTTTCCACATTAGAGTACAAGCTTTGGAGATTCTCTATTAGAGTGTTTGTGATTACATAGACACTGCTAACGATCAACGAGAGCTGCAAGATCTATCAAGGTTAAATAGATTCAACAAGTGGTATCAGAGCCTCGGGAGAGTCTCTTTGATACTAAGAAAATCAATTCTTTAAATAACTCCTCAAAAACACAACTTCACATAATGTCTGGATCTGATGCTGAGTCAGATACAACACACAATCAAAACACAACATCCCTACATCACCTCACTCTCTCAAACAGCAATGCAAAATTCCCTTACCTTAAGAAAGAAGAGTATGAACTCTGGGAAATGCAGATGCAGAACTGGATTACCAACATTGACCATAATCTTTGGAAGGTGGTCCTTAAAGGTAATAGTCCAAAGAGGACTGGTACTGATGCAGATGGTAGAATATACTATCTTGATCTACATCTGCTGAAGAGGTTCTTGCTCTTCAGAGGGAAAAA
>LBNU01008655.1:98091-115173 GCA_014162995.1 Artemisia annua | reverse complement strand
AGGTAGTGGAATTTCCAGGTGAAAATATTGTACAAGCTTCAAAGATCATGGTGGAGACTAATACTAGTTTGGGAGAAACTGCTGCTACTAGTAATGTTGAACAACTGGCCAATGTGGTACAAGATGTTTCTACTGCTGAAGTTTCTACTGCTGAAGAGGTTGCAAAGAGAGTTGATGAAGCTGAAATAGCTAAATTTATGGATGAGAAAAGGAGATATAAAGTGTCTGAATTTGAAACAGAAGAGCAAGTAGCATTTATTCTTCAAGAAAAGGAGAAAAAAAGAGCTCATGCAGAAAAAATGCAAGCTTTTATTGATGAGGATGAAGTTCTACAGGCTAGAATTGCAGAACTTTACAAAGATAAGACTTTAACTGATGATAACAAAGTACAAAGACTTGCTGATTTGATAAATGAAAGAGGTGTAGAATTAGCTTTGAGTCAGCGAAGTAAGTTAATGAAGCAAGGTCAAAGTCAGAAGAGGAAAAGAAATACCACAAAGTCTCCGCTCATGAGTGTAATGAAAACATACTTAAAGAATCAAGGTTTTTATAAACCTCATCAACTCAGGGGAAAGTCATATGACGAAATTGCACATCTATACTACCACTGCAAGAGATATATTGAAGATAAGTTTATCCTATGGGCACAGAAGAAACACCATCAAAGAAACAAAAGATCATTGAAGACAAGCATGCTGAGAAGAAGAATGATTCACAAAGAAATGAAGACAGCTCTTCTCTTGATCAGATGATGGTGATTGTTCCTGAAACATTATATGCTGATCCTATTCAATGTAGACATCCAATCATAGACTGGGAGATTTACAAAGATAAATTTGGAAAGGCTTGGAAGATAATCAGGCTTGGTGGAGGATCAGAAGTGTGCAAAAGNTTGTCACACATTTGAATATTTATGTGACTAGAGGTAACTGGAAAAAAAATTTGGATAGTTTAATCCACTTATAATTGGTAGTGTGAACAGATACAACCATGACAGTATGGAAATTAGTCAAACTATATACTAATATATATAATATATTATATATATATATCATATATATACTATATATATATAAATGATATATATAATATATAGTATAATAATAATAATATAATATATAATAGTAATATATAATCTATGTGATGTGAAACAAATATATGTCACACCAAATTCGAACAAGTGTGACCAAAAATCCATATATTGTAGGGACACGAATGTATGTAAGGTATGTGTATGTGCCTCTATAACCTTAGATGGAATAAGTACAGTTGTAAAAGTTTGTACACACATTATTGATAAAAGGAATACGGGGAGATTGGGAAAAGACTATTTTGCTGATATGATGGGTATGATAGACCAACACAGATTGATATGGTACATTTTAGGCTTTATGAAATTAAGGGTGGGAAGAGACTGACAACTTACAGTAACATGCAATTGCTTGCAAGCGTTAGTCACGATAATGCATTTAAAAGTGACAAATATGATGTCACAGACTTTGAAGAGTGGTGACCGAAATGTCGATATATGGTCAACACTAAATCCATAGAAACATGATTCAAGTGTAACTATAAATGTCGTTAGCATATGGTCACGTAAGTTAATATGTTCGTCTAAAGTTTAGTGTATGTTTGGCTTGCAAATCCTAATGTGATAGTCAGCATATATTTTAGCAATCGATCATGTGACTTAGGCTTTACTATCAGTCACACCCAATATCACAAATGTGTATCTAATATCGTGGATTATGGCCACGTATAAGGGTATTATGTGCACCAATACATTCAAACAATGGTTCACATTGTGAAATAATTCATGTGACTATTATTAATCAGCGCAAAATGTGAACTGAAGTTATAATTAAACCTTGATATTAGTCACATTGAGTTTTTTGTGTGACTAAATTAAAGATGCTTATATATAGTGGTCACCCATGAAGATTATTTAGGTGTCTAAATCATAGTCATGATTTTGTCACACCATTATTTAAGTGTAAGTTACAAAATCGATACATGAATGGTCACACATTTCTGATAACTAGTGTAACTTTGTAAACCCCTAAGGGGACAGTGCTCTTGAACTTCTAGAAGTCAAATTAACTTTAATGAAGTAACATGTTACTAAAGTGTATGCAAAGTGCTATACATTGATAAAATGAAAAATGAAATAACTTATGTAAATAGCAGTAGTAAGTTAATAATAGCATAAAGTAAGTTAATAATAGCAAAAGTAGTAACTTTTGTACAAACAACAGAGTTTGGATCTCCACAAAAGGTGAATTAATATAGTATTACAATCAAGGTTTGTTTTTACACATAATTGAGAAATGGTCACACAAGTCGGATCAAGTGTGGCTGTTTGTTTTATTCTGGTACATTTAGTCACGTAAATATGTTACTGTGTGACAGTTCCAAATACGCTATGTGTGACGAATACTAGTTTTTGTACTAGTGATAACGAGCTTGATCTTCTTCTTTGACCAAAGTTTCCTATGCGACGCATGATAGAATTACATGCGGCACATTCTTCAAAGTCAGACAATGGTCTTCAAATTCATCTAAGTATGACATTGCGGCGTATCTGTCGAGAGAGATACGGCGCATCTTCTGGATTTCAGTAGACTTTTGACATCTTGCTCGTTTTGCTCCATAATTAGTCCAAAATCGCCAAGTTTCACCTATTACCTGTTTTTACCTGAGAATCACTAAAGTAAACATTAAAGTACCGATTCTCATATATAATTAGGTAAAACAAGTCAAATAAATAGGATAAATGATGATGATAATATGTACTTATTTGAGTTCATCAGCAAGGTTGATTTGAAATTTGATACAACAAGTTTAAAGTTTTTAAACAGTAACGTATTCACCCCCCCTCTACGTTTTCACAATTGGTTTCACAAGTTTGTTGGAATAACATCTAATCTTGCTTAATTTGTTGGTAAAAACACTTTTGAGAATAATTGGCCAAAAGGATTTTCTTAATGCTTTTTATTCGAAAACGTTAGTGCACGAATTAGTATGGGATATGATGTGTGACAAGCATCCTATTTACTCATTAAAATGGATTTGAAACAATTTCATCACGATAAAAGGCGCAAAGGATTCGTAGGAATTCATGAGATAAGAATTGCTTTTCAAACAACTAAGTGTTAATAGAATTGTCATAATAGTTAACTAGGCCGAAAGGTAACTATGAGATTGAATTCTTAGTAATGATTTTTCATGATATAAACTATTGATTGTTAATCATTCATATAAAATTGTGCATCATTACAAGTTACACCAAACTTATTGGAATACTCTATGCAATTGGTTAAGGAATTACAGACAAATATATATTTTAATATATTAGATACTTATTAGTTATGAATTTTCACTAAAATTGGATTGACAACCCTTTTTGCATAAGCTAGTTTACTTAATACAATAATCCCTTGGGACGATCTCGACTTACTCACCTTTACTATAACGGACGAGTATACTTGCTCGTATGTGTTGAATAGATAACCGGATAAATCGTGTTTAAAATTTTTAAAACTTGCACAAGGTAGAGCACATCAGTCATGCTTGCCTTGTTAATCCCCTAATTTATTAATGATATAGTTCTTGTGCAATGTTCATCTCGTGTGCTTTGGTGAAATAAAATATGTGAGGAGTTACTTGGTTATCGATTCCCCCCTGCCTTCTTTCTAAAAGCCGGGCACGCCTACCCGGTCCTGCTACCCAAACAAACATTCCAAGCATTAAGTTCATACAACTTATCTATGTAACATACGTTTTTGTGTGGTTTGTCAAGCCACTTAGTTTTCTTTGACAAAGGAGAAAGCGCCTCTTATGATCCAATAACTCCAGTGTCACTACTAAATCTTAAACATTATAGTATACCACTTTAAACAAGGTGAGGGCCTATCGGTCCTGCCTCACTGTTAGCTTTGTATTTTTATAAATTAAAGTGTCGGTCATTAAAGTCTTAAATCATGTAATAGGTTGCGTTAGAAAACGTTTCAAGAGTTATAAGTCCATTAGTTCAAATAGAAAGAAGTCTAAGGGCCATACATGTAATATCAAAAGCCCTAGACTTGTTAGATCTATATAATGTAATGTAAACCTCATTATTGAGGTTGAGCTTCATCATCAATAACACACATAGTTCTTATTTTTCTTAATGAAGTCTCCACTCTCTCTCTCTACTCTCTCTCTAGAATAAGCTTGAATAAGTCGTGATTTAGGTTGTATCCAAGGTCCTACACTCACCACTAAAACCACGTGCCAGTAGTGTTAATAATGAACCATACTATTGCCGACCACCCAGTTTGAACACCAGCCGATGTAAGATTGCAAGTTATCATGGTAAAACACAAAGAAATAAGTCTATAACATTCCATAAATTATCCAAAATACACATTAAATAAACTAAAAAACTTATATTTTTAAATAAATAAAGTTAATAACAAGACAAGCATTAAAGGCTTAGCCTTTCATGACAAAAGATAAATAAAGATAATTCATATTAGACATAATAATCGAAATCATAATGAAAAACTAGATAATCTAATGTTTATGATGTGTTAAACCTTTACTCTTGGTGTCTTCTAAAGTCTCATAAACCTTGTGGAACTTCAAAACCTTGCAACTCTTCTAAAAGCTAGAACTCTTCTAATAGGGTTGTATTTATAGGCCTAAATTAGAGTTTGGGCCGTTCAAAGATACGGCGTATGCCCTTTTAGGGTGATACAACGTCTCTTCATTAAATTACTTAATCGAATCTTCTAGAATTCTTCTATACAGCGTATCAATGGCTAGGTGAATACGGTGTATAGGTTTTCAGACTTGTGGAAATAAATGTTTAACGAGAGCTCACACGCCGTATGACTTGGGATGTCATACGGCGTATCCATTCTTCAACTTGGATAATCTTTAATGAGAAGGCACATGACATATGGTAATAGAGTGTCGTATGCCATATACAACTACTGAAAAGGTGCTCTTCATCATACATTGGCATTTTAGCTCGATTTCCGTTCTTTTCAGAGAGATTTCTTGTTTTTCTCAAAATAATTATTAGAAAAAAAAAATTAAGTACGATATTCAACATAAACAAGGCAAAAAGGAGTAACTATCATGTGAATTTGATAGCTAAAACATGTATATATTAGGGGCTATCAAATATCCTCCCACTTGACTTCTGCTTGCCTCAGGTAGACCCCCAAATTAAAATTATAAAAATATCTCATGGTAACAAGAAGATAGAAATTTAAATTTAACATACTTCTAGTTTATTGCAAGACCAAGCACCTCACGAAAAGGGAAAAGAAAATATCTCTCAATTGGTCATTCTAATCTAGGATTGTATTTTATGATCACTCATATAAGCTTGACCAAATTTCAAGTCTCCACCACTAGAGTATACAGGTTATAATTATTCTAGAAGGAAAAATATGGGTTGACACATATAATAAGGTTTGAGTCATTCTTGGAAGGTCATCTCCACCAACAACATTATTCCAGCGAATGCGGCAAAACTACAAGTCCACGCCCAAATCCATGGACTATACACCTATGATTGCTCAAATCTTTCACTCGAATAAGCTAAAGGATAGAATGACTAAGGGTAGGATATAGGCATAGGAAATATTTATAGGTTAGACATTTGACACAAACGAAACAAATAGATCCTAAGTCCACACTCTCCTCGCTTGCTAGCCTCACTTGATCCCATAAAGTATAGTTATAGAATCAATAGAGAGTTTCAAATGATAAGTATATCGAGTTAATGCAATGTAGTGTAGTGCCCTCTTGAATCCATATATATCGTAGTACTTGGGCATAAGATGCATTAACTCATTCTTCGTCTTAGATCATCCGGTTAGTGTATAATGTAGTAGATGCCTCTTAATTCCATTGACATGTGGTTTTCTTGGCATCTATAGTACACTAACTCGACCTTCAATCAATTACATCCATAAGTGATAGGATTTTACAACATCAAACCATCGCGCGTTTATCATCAATACTTTACAAACTTTACAACAAAGACCGATTTATATTACGTATCGAGTACAATAAATAATTGATGATTTATAGCATATCAGCTACAACAACGATACTTGCATATACAACTTGATAAATGTGATTAAAGCATGATGTGGGTTTCGAATGGGAAAAATATGAGGCCTGGTATAAATGATAATACCATGAGCACTGTTTTGTATGCAAAGCTGGTCAACGGAATAACGAGCAAGAAAGGTGCATATTTTCTTAAACTGCTAGCACCGATTGGCAACGGGGCGGATGTAGTAGTTTTGATGGACTCGGTTCAAGTTGTACGTGAATGTTTTAGTAAATTGATCTATGGCTTTTTTTTGGGCAAGCGTGCCCTGTAGTCGAGAACTATGTTAAGAATTCATGGAGAAAGTTTGGACTTGTTAAATCGATGATGAATTCTAATGGCTTTTTTCCTTCAAGTTTAATTCTTATAAGGTTATGGACACAATGCTTGAGAGTGTTCTGTGGTTAATTTGCAGTGTGCCATTAATTCTGAAAAAATGGTCACCATATGCAAATATTATAAAGGAGGATGTGTTCAATGTTCCAGTTTGGGTCAAGCTTCATGATTTCACTATTATTGCATTCACGGGATATGGTTTAACTGTTATTGCAACTAAACTTGGCACCCCATTAATGCTTGATTCTTACACGTCCACTATGTGCATGGAGTCTTGAGGTAGGTAGAGTTTTGCATGAGCCATGATTGAGGTAAGAGCTTATGCAGTGTTGAAACATTCCCTTGTGGTGGCGATTCTAAAATTCGAGGGTGAGGGGTACACTATGCACACTAATTGTATTGTGTACGAGTGGATACTTCCACGATGCTCAAGTTGCAATGTATTTGGTCATCTTCTTAATGAGTGTCCTATGAAACTTGCTACGAATGCTATTAAGAACATGAAAACACCAAGGCAAGTTGTTCGTGAAGTTCAGATTGGTTCAAAATGACAGTTCGTTTATAAACTTAAGGCACCAAGGAAACCGATGGAAACTAAAGTTAAAAATGATAATACGGTTCCTTCCACATGAAACCCGTTTGATGTATTGAGCTCTATGGTAGATGAGGAGGAAGGTGAGGGTCATAAATCCCCCAGTTCGCATAAAAAGAGTCAAAAGGAAAGTAATGGGAACAACGATAAACATTCGAGTGCACCTATTGATTTATTTGGCAGTCCAAGTACTACATCTCTTGTTGAAAAGATTAATAATCTAGAAAGTCAAATAATTGATGGAAAGCTTGTGCTATTGGGTGATGATTGGGAGCCGCTTCCTATGCGAAAGGAGGCTAATGTAACATCGGTCAGTCGAGAAAGTACCACTATGAAAATGCAAGATGAAGATTAGGATAGTAATGAAGTCGAGGGTATTGATAATGATATGGCTGGATATATGGCTAACCCGAATTGTGCTGGTGGAAGAACTAATGATGCGAGTCTCCGGGGTATGATGATTATGATGGTTATGATGATTTCGAATACGACGTTGATGATTTAAATGAATAACAACTTGCTTTCGGTGACGCATGGCACATCCGTATCCGCGGTAGAGCTAGGAAGTCGTTTTAGTTCATTGGCATTTTTTTGTAGATTCATAAGATAGGTTTGTTTCTCTTAAGATAGTTTTTGTTTGAAGCACAATAGGTGCATTTGTGTTGCCTGTAATGGGATGAGATGTGGAATCCACCCTCATCTTATGTTTTTTGGTGTAATATATTTACCGAGGAAATCTTTTACAAAAAAAAAAAAAAAAAAAAAAAAAAAGTCCAAAAATATATATATATATATATATATATATATATGTATATATATATATATATATATATATATATATATATATATATATATATATATATATATATATATATATATATATATATATATATATATATATATATATATATATATATATATATATATATATATATATATATATATATATATATATATATATATATATATATATATATATATATATATATATATATATAATATATATATATATGTATATATTTATATATATATATATATGTGTATATATCTCTATATTATATATAACAGGAGGCGTATGACGTCATTAATGCCACCTCATTGCCCAGTAATTCATTATCAGCCATGTCATCACATTGTGTCCACGTTGGCAATTTAATTAACTAATTTTCGTATTAAAAATCGGAATATAAAAATGGAGCAAGTAGGATTCGAACATAAGATGTCTCCAACCATAAACAAGCATCTCAACCACTAGAGCAATCCAGCTTTTGTTATTAACTTTCCAAGTAAAAATTGATAAAGACATTAATCAGAATCACAAAAATTAGTAATAATCCAGAATATATTATCGATTTTTAATTTTATGTAAAATTTCTTAAAACCCTAATATCATGTTTTCCTCTTATCCCTAAAACACGACATAAAAAAATTCAACCAATCAAAACCCTAATATTTGTACCCCTTTCTGGTTACTCTAGGCGAACTAAACATGCTGGTTACTTGAGTTTATTCAAGGTTACATTCCATCAGTCAACTATTTTTAAGTATGATTCTTTTATATGTTAAGGAATACTATTGTTTGGTTGTAGGTTACAAGTGAACATGAGGTTGCTTCGATCAAAGAATCAATATAGAATCATCATGAAATTCAATGTATGTGGATTCATCTGTAGTGATAGTTATCTTTTCGAATCAGTTGTATTTATTGATTTTCATTTTTGATATCTATTGTTATGTCTTCAAGATTTACGATTCATTCGTTTGGCAATTGATACACTGCCATTATTAAAGGTCCCATGCATTTGCCTGCAAGTAGCGTAAATTTGTTTTCTTAACCGGCTGCCATTTTACTACAGGGATACACACTTGAGGATGCAACAGTATTGGCGATTAAAGGCGCTGTAGATTGCACATGAGCCGATTGACGAGGCTCAAACTCATCTGGCTGCAGGAGATAGTGTTTGGATCAAAAGTATACAACACCGTAAGAGTCGTGTCTTAATTGTCATCTCATGTAAACCTCTTAACTAATAAATGTTTTGGCCTACAAAAGAAATATATTTAGATAGACGATAGCTTATTTATGGTGAATATTTAACTGGAGTTTTTCTTTCTGTAAACACCTAAACTTATACTCTCTGAAGAAGGGAAAAAGCTAGGTCTACTTGATGCTATTATCCCTCCTCAAGAGTTACTAAAAGTGTCAAGGCAATGGGCATCAGATATTGCCGAAAAGCGTAGACCATGGGTCTGGTNACCGTAAGAGTCGTGTCTTAATTGTCATCTCATGTAAACCTCTTAACTAATAAATGTTTTGGCCTACAAAAGAAATATATTTAGATAGACGATAGCTTATTTATGGTGAATATTTAACTGGAGTTTTTCTTTCTGTAAACACCTAAACTTATACTCTCTGAAGAAGGGAAAAAGCTAGGTCTACTTGATGCTATTATCCCTCCTCAAGAGTTACTAAAAGTGTCAAGGCAATGGGCATCAGATATTGCCGAAAAGCGTAGACCATGGGTCTGGTCCCTTCACAACATCGACAAGATTGGCTCCCTATCAGAAGCACATGAGATAATTAAGTTTGCGAGACAGAAAGCCAAGCTGACCACACCTAATATGCCACAACACGTAGCATGCCTTGATGTAATTGATGAAGGTATTTTGCAAGGAGGATACCATTGTGTTTTGAAGGTATATTTGTTTGAACTCAATTGTGTGAGTATTTTTTGCTTTCTGAACATTCTATATATTTAGCGTACTTTTCATCACTGGCAGGTGCCTAACATTACTGATATTGGATTAAAGCCAAGGGTCTTCAAGAAAGTTGAGGTTTAATGGGTTCCAGAATAGCTACATCCCTTATCATCACTAACATATTTGCTGTTCTTAAGGAAGTCAACTCCGACTATCTTCTAAAAGGGATAAAAACAGTAGCAGGTAGTATTTTAATTACAAAACAACACTAATTAGAATAATTTACATAAATAATTTTATAACGCAACCACCTGCAGAGCACACGAGGTAATATTTCTCTCTAACTAAATATGTAATTATATTGACCAACATTGTGTATGCTCAATGTTAACAATTTATATGGCTACAAAAAGTTTTCAAATGTCAATAGGATTGGAGAAGGCTGTCTTGATCCAGTCTACAAGGTAAGTATAGTTGTCATTATAACAGCTAATGTCAAGAAAAAATATTTAATTGCCCAAAATATCAACAAAGCACATATTTTTATGTTATGTTCCACAATGTTTCAAGAGCTGTAGTCAACTTTTAAAGGTCTGTCACGCCTTATGCCATATGTTCTCAACTTCTCATTTTCCGTAATTAATCATTACTACGAATTTATGCAGGTTGCCGAGCCATTAAGAGCTATGGTAATGGGAGCATGCAAACTTGATAATTGTACAACGCTGGTGATGGATGAGGTAATATGAATACCATTTTCATCTTTTATCATTTCTTTACGTCAACTATTCGCACCATGAAAGTGTGTTATCCAGTGATTTAGCATAACATTGAATCTGACTTTTTATTGCCTACAACTTTCATTTATTTAATGGCTCGAAATGTGTAAAATAAGCTTCATTTATTTATAACAGATTATCGCAATCAAGGTTACTGATGTATAGAGAATCTGACTTTTTGTTTCCTACACTTGCAGAGAAGGTGAGGTTCATAAATCGTAATCAAGCTTACTGATGTATATAACTAATTATCATGAAAAAAGTAGGTGATGACTTTGGAATCCCGTTAAATTATTTGGCTTAGAACGTTCATATATTAGAACCATCAAATGTTATAATTAGCATATACGGAGTAATGTGATAATTATAAACTCCTTTACATGTTGCAGGCTATGACCATAAGAATATGCAACCACCTGTGCCTAATACGAAGACAAGCTCTATCTTTTAAATACATTTGGACTTATACGTACAACTGCAGTTTTAAATACATACGGGTATCGCCAAAGTGTCAAAGAAAATGGTGTAAACGGGGAGTACCTGGAAGGTATGTTGAAAGTAATGTGATATACCGTGTTCGCTGAAAAGGCCACATCAGGTTACCCCCTAACTTATATTGCTATTATGTACAGTATAAATTTTGAGAACAATTGATATACAATTTATTGTTTATTATAAAAAGATCCAGTGGGGAAAAAGATGGTGTTTAGATTAGGTTATTTTACCGGCATATGGGTTCATGTGTATCTGGAAACTGCAAATTCAGCAACCGAAAGTTGGAGCGTAACAAGCCTAGCTAGGTTGGTTGTTATTGATTTGAGTGGTGGATTTAATGAACCGAAATACCAGATGATTAAGGGGGTGTTTGGGTGAGCTTAATTTACCGGTTTACAAGCTGATTTGTCTATGGAAAAGCTATGACCTCATTTTTTTTTGGTTTATGAAGTTATTAGGTTGAGCTTTTGTACTTGAATAATTACATAAGCGAAAATTGAAAAGCTTTTTCATAACGGAAAAAGGTGAGCTTATAAGCTTATACAAATTTGGATAACAGATTAAGCGGATAGCTACGATATACTTGATGCTTTAAATTACATTAACGTTTTCTAAATTGTAACTATTGTAGGTGTCAATGGAAGCCCAAGTACGGGTGCTACCTGTTGACGTAGAAAACGCAGATAAAGATGCGAGCCCTTATGTCACCAACAATGTAACCACCATTCCAACTCATAACACATGTATGTATATGTACAAAAGTTATTAGTAGTTGCAAAAAGTTTGATTGGTACAAGATATAAAAGATCATTTGCCGTATGTTGATTATTTTAAGGACAGTTACAAAGACCTTAGCTAATATAAGATATACAAGATCATTAGGGTTATATTAATTCTTCTGAGTGCATTGTTACAGGTACAAATATAATATCAAAAAAGGTTCCGGTTTCCCCAGTATACTGATAAGGCACAGGCCAAGCAGCTAGGAAGAAATGTAAAGAACGAGAGTTGATGAAAATATGATATCTGTGCTAAAAGGAAATGACTGAACTTTATAGACAGATGACACCCGGAAGGTCTTTTGATTCTAGGCGGCCGTCCCAATTCTATGGAATTAAAATCATCAGGATTTGTTTAATTGTATGGATGCTACGTTTGGATTGCGGAAGTAATAGTCCTAAACACTCCTTGATAGTTTTAATCTGAACATTCCTTATTTGAAAGTAATCCCATATGCTATGCTGTGTTTTGTTGTTGGATTTTGCTGTGTTTTGTTGTTGGATTTTGCTATTATCGAGGTCAAATTTTAGTGAAAGTTCTGAAATACTTAGCATTTACAGTGCCATTTAGATAATCATTAGCTTATAGCAGTGATCAGGGTAGTCGTAGGAGATAGCGAATTTGGTTTTGTATTTTAGTTTCATGCTGCTCACTTTTACTTTTTTGTTATTTTGTAATCTTCAGGGTATGATACCTGCAGTGAGAGATCAAGGAACTAGATTTCCAATATTCCGTCTTATAGGTGAGCACGATACCCCATCTTATTCCTACATATTTAATAGGGTTTTGGGCTTGCTTATCAAGCACTTTCTGAAATAAGCAACTTAAAGCTACGTACTAATAAGAGTAACTTACTTTATGCACAATTAATCATTTTAGCAGTTTAATTAGGCGATCACAAATGCCCATGCAGCCTTTATACATTGTATCCTAATACATAAGTAGATTTATATAGCAAACTGTGCTATGTGGTTTTTGTGAAAACTTAGATTTGGGTTGTGTGATGCATGCCTGAGAGAAAGGTAAATGTGGTGAGTTAGTTGTCGCTCAAATTGATGGATTACAAGAACTTCACCATAGGTAAAAACCTTTACCATTAAATTCAAGTGTCTTTCAAAGTTTGTTGACGCTAATTTATACTGACCGGGTGCTGATGTCACTAAGGGCTGTTTGTATAGCCTATTTCAGCAGTCATTTAACGTCTGGAACATGTTATTCCGACCTATTTGTATAGCTTATTTACAGTAGCCTTTAACGTCTGAACCGACATAAATTTTAACATAAAGATGGGCTGTTTATATTAGTTTAATTTGGTATGTTTCACACAACTTTGTTTTATTACAGCGTTAGTCTCTTTATCCACATTTTATGAATGCTATGACAACGTATCAAATGTAATTTAGTATATTTGGCCGCCAATGGAGTATACTGCTGCTGAAGCTAAAAAATTACCACATGATGTTAGACACATGTTAACGCTCTTATCTCTCTGAGCTCAATACATTTGTGCTATCCATTGGTAATAAATAATCACCAATGCACATGAAGAAATGATTGTATTGCACTATTGTGTTATTGCTGTTTGTTAATCAGCAGTGAAGGTTGTAACACCGAATGCTTGGGTGGTAGTAACTTTGATTTTAATAGTGATATTATTATTCGTTTTTCAGTCTTTACTAATATGTAGGATTTAATTCAGGAATTAAACTCCTCCAAGCATTACTATTGGGTTTAACTTTGTTGATCAAGAAGGTTCTTTGAATGATTTGCAGAGAATAAGGATTAGTAATGACGCTGAGATATCAGATATCAAGAAAGCGAGATTGTTGAATTCTTGATTCAAACAAACTTCGGAGCTTGATGGTAAGCAAAGTGTTTATTTTTTATGATCCGGCCAATCTTTACTATTGCGTTTAACTTTGTTCATCCATGCTCCAGTAAGTGCAAAGTGTTTATTTTTCAAAAGATATGTATGTTTCACCCATGCATAAATAAATGGGTCAAATCTGGCACTTCTATTAGATACTGTCTCAGTTCCAGCTCATTGATTTTGTTGGTTTTTGAATAGGTGAAATCATTGGCCCAAGTTGGTATTGGCAAACATAAATACAGCTTCCAACTTCTTTAAGTTGCATACACCCCAAACCAATTTTGTGATTGTGAAGAGAACTCCAATGAATTTCCTCCACCCAGTAAAAAACAATCTTTAGAAGTTGAGGATGCAAGTTATGGCGTTAACGAGCAAGAGCTCGATATGATGAATTTAGTGATGAACAAGATTTTCAACAGGGCAAACCCATCTAAACAAGTAACTAAGAAGTCTGAACCAGTTAATTAAAGAGGCGACCTGGTAATTTTTCTACTTATGGGGAGAATACAATTTAAAGCTTTAGAAAATCCTAGCCAGATCATCATTTGAGGATAATATCCGAGACACTGGGCCAAATGGTTTAGCCAGGGTCTATTTGTTCTGGCTACAAGCAGAAATGGGCAAAATGGTTGCTCAAAGAAAGATTCAATAATCATCTGGCTAAACTCCGTAGCACACTTCCTTGCACCACCAACGTAAGTCTTTTTAGGGGCTGTTTGGTAGGAGTGAATCGTAAAGAATGGAAATCTGACTGAGAATGGGAATGCATAGAAAGAGAATGATCTTAAACAACATGATACAATTCCGTTGTTTGGTAAAAAGACAGAATCAACATAAGAAATGTGTTTGATATTTGATTCTCATGTTTGGTTACATAACATAATGGAATGACTGGTAACCAACATGAACACGCTCTTCATCGTTACATTTTTCTTCATCTTCAAAAATCATAACGGAAGTACGCTTTTGTTTTTACTTTCACTTGTACAGAATTAATAAACATGTGTTAACTAACCAATTATATAAGAAAATCAAATGATTCATTGAGATAATAACAGGTGCAAATATTAAAAATTGATTTTCAATTCAATAGTTACGAAAAGTCAAAACCTATTTATGAATCTGGTAATAGGTGAGAGATTTTAGATGCAGGTAGTTATCAAGAGCTTGCATTTAAAATTAAAATTTTTAGCTAATAGTTTATCCAAAAAAAGACTTAAAATTAGGAATATATGCTAAAAGTATGAGATTCAACGATACTGGTTTTGGTAAATTAACTCCAGAGCCAACATGGAATTGTAATGGGATTGAATAATCTACGGATCGAGAAAAAAACTTTGGATACTTTAGATTTGGGGATATGAATTTTGATTAGAATGTGCAATGCACGTGACATTGTCTTTTATTTTTCAACTTGATCACTTCTCCAAAGGGCATGAGGCGAGAATGCATGATGCGCTCTTTTTTGGATTCTCGGCTTTCTCTACATTTTAAGAAGAATGGGGAGAATGGATTTGATTCCAACTTTTACCCCTTTGTTTCCATTCTTACATGGTACCAAACAGGAGAAGTGATTCTCATTGTGATTCCTCCTTTTCCATTCCATCCTACCAAACATATCACAAAAATAATAATTTTAAATGATGTTCCACTATCACTATAATGTTAGCCTGCATGAACTAAAAGATTCAGATCTTTATTGACATAAAACTTGAATAGTGTGTTATAAACATAAAACAACACTGGCCAAGAAATAGTGGCGAACTTTAGAATAATATTTCTTGTGTAAATTTAGTTTGATGGTATTCTGATTGGTAGATCTACAGTATGGTTCAAATATCACAAGTCTCTTGGTCACTTCTAGAAAAATATATAAGCACTACAAATTCAATCGCTATAATCTCATACCGGATATTTTTTAGTACAATTGGTTTATGAAGTTAACCATATTTATACGAAATATAGTATATAATATTTATAGAAATATATATAAGCACTACAAATTTAAGGGCTTAATTATTATTGTTAAGTTGTTTATGTTTGAAAAGATTTTATTGAGCCACATTATATATTTGCGATGCATTGATCATACAACGAATCATCCTTTTATATGATTTCTTTTTCAAAAAATTTGTAGATGATCTATACCAGATGTTGACAACTTGCTTGATACCTCCTCCAGATCAATTCATGAAATACATTGTCTCAATGTTGTGTCAATTGGGCTTATATAAACCTCTATAAATCTATAATTAACTTCATGAACAATCATCGTTCCTATAGCAATTGTCACTACCTTCCCTGTTAGTTCTACATGGTTTTTTTTTTTTTTTTTATATCTAAAACACAATGGTTAAGTTAGAAAAGCAGATTCATTTCCAATTTGAGTGTCGTAAAAGACACTTTGGTGTCCATATTTCAGGACTTGGATGCAACCGGTTCATGACAGTGTAAAGGTTATCAACCTGGAAATGATCATCATGGATGAGAAGGTACCATGGATGTATACAAGTATTACTACGTACTTCTATTTTTTAATATTACGTGTTAGATTTTGGGGTTACATGTATTCATTCTTCGATTCAACTATATGTTTCAGTTTAAAAAGATTCAAGCAACTTTTTGGATGCCTCTGGTCCTGGTGTTTAAACACCAATTGAACAAAGGTGCACTTGTACCTTTGCACTTTAAAATAATTCTTGAAGCTACAGGTTGATTTATGATGAACTTGATTATAACATTCCAGATTTGATCAGAGAAGTGAATTGTGTAATGGAACCAGGTTATAAGTTTTGACAATGAGAACCAATAACATCGAGGTAGAGATTATATCAGGAGGTAAATTGGGCAATGTGCGCGCTATTCCTCGAATGATAATATCCCCCGATAAGAAAATGCCTTTTTAGCTTAATAGAATCTACTAATAAAAAATAAATAAATATATTTATGACTCACTAACAAATAATCAAGGATATTTTAAATAAATAATTAAACGACAACTATGCGTGCCTCTACTGGGCTGGCTTCGACATCTAATACCCTAACAAAATTATAAAAAATTTAAAACGTAAACTAATACATAACAAATTTAAATGAAATCGGCGTCGATAAAAATAATTTTCCAATAACTGACACCATCAAAATTATAATTATAAGTCATGCCCGCCCATCGGGCGGGCTTCGACATCTAGTATATATATATATATATATATATATATATATATATATATATATATATATATATATATATATATATATATATATATATATATATATATATATATATATATATATATATATATATATATATATATATATATATATATATATATATATGTATATATATATATATATATATATATATGTATATATATATAATATACCTATATATATATATACATATACATATATATATATA
>LBNU01008655.1:70970-97936 GCA_014162995.1 Artemisia annua | reverse complement strand
AAAAAAAAATTAAAAAATTTTAAAAAAATTTTTACAAAAAGTCAAGATCAGATCTGGAATGGGTGGCCTAGATTCATCCGCACATCCGCACGAAAATAAAAAAATCCGCACCAGATCCTCAGTCTATATATATATATAGCATTAATTAGTAAGCAAAGAAAAATACCATATTACTCTCTTTTACTATTCATTTCAACATTTTTGCAAATTGATATTAAGGGTATATTTGATATACCAACTAAAATTACTTTGGTATAGGATAAGCCTTTAAAGTTCAAATGAATGTCGAATTACACTTTTACATCATCAACAGTTGAACTTATTAAGTTATGATACACCAAAGAAGCTAATTATTCAACTTAGGTGTCGTTTGTTTAATAAGAGACTTTGAGCATGAATCTGATTTGCATATCTGAATTTAAATCTGTGACGAAATACTCTGAATTTGAATAATCAAATAATGTTGTTTATATTGTAAAATATTATGGACTTATGGACTTATGTCTATTCATCCCAATCTTGACTAACAAGTTAGGGTTCATTATATTTATAACACGTTATCAGCATGCTTTAAAATTGTATAATACAAAAAGCCAAAACGTGAAAGCCCAAGATGGTATATTTGTTTTGTCGTTGAAGTCATATTGTCTTTCGAATCGAAAAGTTTCATATTATATTAATTTGATTTTCATGAATTGAGGATTCCATCCGTAGAGGTAATTCTTAGACCCTACTATGTTCATTAAATATTACACTTCGTTCTTATAATGTACTTTTTATGATTTATTTTATTTTATTTTTGTCACAAGAGGTAAATCATATAATGTACACAACTATATCACCATGATCGACATCATCTGTGATCCATTAAGCTTGCATGTATAACATATAACTTAATAATGTTTACACTTGTTAACGTAAGTCGAATTACGTTTGATATCAACATGTCACCTATTTTCTCTAACGTATATATGGTGTTTTAAAGATTAATGATTGCATCCAGTTTAATACACACTGTGATTTTATTACACTTTGAGTTTTTTTTATAGGTGAATATGTTATTTGTAAACTCTATTGTTATTTAGAAGAACAATAACTGTTATGTCGTGACTACATAAAGAGAACAATGTTTTATTTCCTGTTAATTTTTTTTTTACTTCTCTTATAGTTAACAAGAACAATAAATGTTCTATTGTGACTACAAAAGAGAGAATCAAAATAACACAAATTCATGTTGTGTTCAAGAAAAAAAAATATAATTAGAACCTCAAGTTCTAATATGATCCCTCCATAAGGATCAATATCGCATAACCTCATGTTATGTTGAAAAAAAATTTATTAGAACCTCAAGTTCTAATATGATTCTTTCATGAATCAATATCATAACCTCGTGTTATGATTATATTTATTCATAATAAAACCTCAAGGTTTATTACAATGGATAAATTAAAAAATACAGTAACCTCAAGTTATTGCATATCTTTTAATGAACCTCAAGTTCAGTTATTATTCTCTCTAAGAGAATCACAATATCATAACCTCACGTTATGTTTAAAAAAAAGAAAAAAAAAGAGTATGAACCCCAAGTTCTACTATGATGAACATAATCAAAATCACATAACCTTAAGTTATGTGAGAGATAATACATTAGAACCTCAAGTTCTAATATGGTTTGATCAATTGGATCAATAACATAACCTAATGTTATGTTAGAAAAAAAAATAGAACTTCAAGTTCTAATATGATTCAATCAATAGAATCAATATCATAACTTTATGTTATGTAGAGAAAAAACAGTTAGAACCACAAGTTCTATTATGATTCCCTAAAGTTAGTCAAATAACGTAATTTTTTTTCATAGAATTTTACATTCTATTGTTATTTGTCTTATGATTACTTCATTGTAGATGTTTATGTTATTGTTTAATTCTTTTGTTTCCTCCGTATCTAAACAGTTCTATAACATTGTCAAACATATTCAATGAGTATAAATATTGTTTTTTTAAAGGAATCTTACGTTTTGATTACAAATGAATTTATACTTATAAATATGTAGTTTATTTTCGAGAAGATAACGATGAAGTTTAAGGTGTAATTATAAAAGGAATCTTACGTTTTAATTTAAATCTCAAAAAGGTAAATCTCTACGTTTATTAAATATATTTGTTTTTTTTAAACAACTTTAGTGATCATATATGTTACTAAATTAAAAATATGTGAGCATATTAATGAATTTTTTTGGATATTTCTAGATATGTGAAAATATATGCTTATTATAAGTTGATGTAATTGTTATCATCAATATCAAAAGTCATTGCATACGTCTTTTAATTCGAAAAATAATTTTAGTAACCAATGTTGATTAAATTGTATTAATTACATACATGCATGATTACAGTATGATTATGATTCTTTGTTGCGAAGTGTCTTTGCATCTCCTCATATGCTCTTTGATAGCCCTTGTACCTTGGCATGTTATTGATTGATTGTATACACTAACAATTTTTGTTTAGAAAACTGCTTTCATATATATTACGGCTCACAATTCAATAAAGGGAGCAATTGGTTCGGTCAATTCAGTTTTTATTGAAGGAGAACTTCGTCTTCTTCGTGAGGGCCTTAAAAGGGAATACTTAGCTTAACGATGAAAGATTCGTTAAATTACGGTATGATCTTAATGATACATTACCAAACAAAAGCAAGTAATATTCCTAAAAATCTTGCTATGATTATATGCACCTCAAGTTGCATTAAAAAAAAGAGCATAAGCGAGTTCGGTCTCACAATTTCAGTGTTAGATCTGAATTAAAAAGAAAATATATAACGGTGAAAGAACCGTTAAATGTATGTCAAAATCTAAAAGAAAGATTTGACCATAATAAGCAAGAGATTCTTGCAAATGGGAGCATATTTTTTGCATATTAAATAGAACATCAGAATGATGAAAAAAAATTCAATGAGATGGTTAATGCCTCGAATATACTCATATATCGATAACGATGCTTTGATATAAAAGAAATGGGCATGTTTTGAACAAACACGATAAACCCGTTTACTAAATTTGCTCCATATTGTCGTGTTAAAAGAAACTGGTTGGCAACCTCGAGTTGCAACATAAAGATCTCCATTCCTTCATGCGAATGTGATAAAATGATCAACATGAGATGTTTATTCCCTCAAGTGAATGAGATAAAATGATCAATATGAGATTCTCATTCCCTCATGTGAATGTGATAATGTAACGATCAATGGTTAAAGATCATTTATCATGGTAAATGCTATGGTCGAGGTAGTATGACAATGACAAACCACTAGTAGTGGCGAAAATACAATAAGAAAGGAGCAAACAAAAATGCTATTTATGCAAAAATGCAATGTGATGTATGAAATATACAAGTGTGTCAAAGATATGACACACTATATTCATAGATTTAAGAATCTATGCTAGCACATTTTGCTTCGTAAAAGAAATATAAAATTGTCATGAGGAACGAAGTTAAATATTAAGGATGCATTATATTCTTTTGTTTCTTCCTCGACATGCATTATATAAAGATTAGTAAAAGCTAATCATGGCCATAACATAAGTTTATGAGCTATAATTATAATATTTTTGGCATGACTGGTTACACCATCCCGAGTCATTAATGATGCGAAACTATAGAAGAATAAGATTCTTTAATATAAATGGTATTATCTCTCAAAAGAAGTTGATTATTAATCTATCAACTAGAATGGAGACTCAATTCCTTAATTTTCTGGAAAGAAACTAATGGATATATGTAGGCATAAAAATCCATTGTAGAACCATTTAGAGTTTAAAATTGATGCATCGTCTAAATGGTCATTAAATCGCAACCTCAAGTTTGCATGATTAATAGCTCAATGCGAGCCTAACATTCCAGAGTAAGTATTTCATCATGAAAATGCGATGAATTACTTCCATATTATCAAATGAAACTGAGAGAAAAACTTGTGTTGTTGTATGGGGTCATATTATAATATGCACAACAACAAAATTAGCATCATGCCAATATGTTATTATAAATCCTCCCTTTTATAATTGGTTTTGGTTATAAACCAAACATATCCAATTTTTGTTTTTTGTGTGCAAATTACTCCACCTAAATGCACATATATGGGATATAGAAGATGGATAATTCCTTCAGGAGGAGAGAAGTAGCTGCAAATTCAGAATGAATTATCATATTCAGTTGATTTTTGAAAGAAATTTTTTATGAATTTATTATTCACTAGATAATCTAATAGCCATAAATAAATATTAGCCAAAAACAAAATTTCAGCTACTCATGCTCTAATTAGAAGTTGTCTCTCAAGGACACTATTTTTATGACATGCCTCAAGCATGGTAGACAAATCGATTCCAAATAAAATCCTCGATGAAAAATATGGAGCATGAAAACAAGATGGTTGTTCGAGATGGTTGTTCGAGGTATAAAAGACCCCATGATATTCTCATAAAGAGACACTAGACATTAAGGTTCCAAAGAACCTAAGATAGCTAATGAGATCTCAGTAAATTCTATCTTGTTTTGAATTATTATGGAATCGACACAAAACGACGTCGATAAATTTGTCTACATACAATATATGCTTGCTATTATGCATGATGAAGATCAAATATCAATTAATATCCAAATGTGCGCTCAACGAAATGATTGGCCAACATAAAAGGACTTAGTATCTTGAAAATACTAAATGTCTTGAAACGTGAAGTTCGTACACATCAATGTGTAAAATCTATTGGATATAAATCGGTTTTTGTGCTAAACCAAAATAAGAGCTATAAAGTTATGTCCTTTAAGACATGAATTGTGAATAAATAAATTCATAAAAGCAAGGAGTTGATTATTAAAAGACATATTGTCTCGAGGTGAACGTAAATGTCTTATTGATATTTTACGAGACAAAGTATTTAAATTGCTCTAAATGAGTTTTATTAGAAGAATCTGTAATGCCTCAAGCATGCCTAATAACTTCAAATTCTTGAAGCAATTAATAAAAGTTCTCAAGAACTCCATTTGATCAAATTGAATAAATCCTTATATGGATAAAAATCATTTGGATGCATATTATAGAAATTGATTTTGCACATATCTCAAAGAAATAATTGGTCCTTAAGTACCATACACAAGTACAATTGAGGTTTGGATGCTAATTTTGTAATTAATATGCATCACAATAGTGTATTTTTCTCTTTTAATATTTGTACATGCATTATATACTTTCCAACCAATTGATTTGATATTGGATTGGAAGCTACACATATATTTTGTCATTTTTGCAGGACTTATTCGCAACATTATCAATTTGATGGACTTCATTGTAAAGTTGTTGCCAACAAAAGTATACGAGCAACTCGTTTAGAAGATTAGCATGCGATGCTTGAAATATATACATTAAATTGAGGAGGAGGAGCATTATACGCAATGCACTCTTTTCCTTCATCAAGTTTTTTTTTTTTTTTTTTTTTATACCATTGGGTTTTTCTTGATAAGGTTTTTGACGAGGCAGTTTATGAAGTATAATGAACGATGAATATTCAATGAGGAGTATTGTAAAATATTATGGGCTTATGAGCTTATGTCTATTCATCCCAATCTTGACTAACAAGTTAGGGTTTTTCTATCTCTTATAAATACCTCCTACTGTAACATTATGAATATCATTTTAAATAATAAGAATTCTCTTCCACTCTAATTCTTGTGTTCTTGTTCATTACATTTATAACAGTTTGTGTTTTTTTAAACATTTGCATGATTATAATACAAAAACTAGGTTATAGATCATAATTAAAAGGTAACAAGATCCGTTTCTATGTCATGTTGGGCAAGAGGTTTAACCCTCTTAACGTGTCAAAACAAAGGAGAAAAACAAACACCTTTAATTGTCAAAAGCTCTTAACATTCAGATTTATAAGCTATTAAGAAATATTCAGTGATTTTATTAGAAAAACAAATACAACATGAAACAATCGACTACTAGAATACGATGGATGGACAACAATCCAGTCTGTCAAACACTACCCCACATGAAAACCGGACTTCATATACGCATAGCGTCGATGAACAAGTGCTTAATTTGATCTTTAAGTCCTTCTCCGTTTGTGTAATTATCATTATTGTGATATATGGTTTCCACCGTCCGTGCCAAGTTAATCACAACCATTATAAGATGCCTTGGAACATTTTTTGTCACGAGGGTCTCTCGGTTTATATCTTTCCACGCATCTTCAATTTTCTTGTGCAACATATTATAGGCATTCTCCTCCGTCACATCATATTGCTTGACGTAACTTTCAACACTTGATGGGAAATGTTTTCGTTCTTGCTCTTTCTGCATATTCATTGACAAAACTTATTTGTCTTACATAAATTATGAATAAGTCATCAGAAAAAGCAAAGTAAGTAATTATACCTTATGGCCAGTGATATCATTAATATGTCTACCAAATACATTTACATAGTTGAAAATCGGGGGATTGGTAAGAGTCCATTTGATCGCCTCTTTTGTGACTATATTTCCCATGCCAAGAAAACATGATGAAAGCAGCAGTTCAGCACCACCTGTCTTGTACGCAATAGATGCATGCTCTTCTACTGTTAGTATGTACCCCTCATTTACGCATTCTGCTTCCATCAAGTAGCCTTTAACAAACTCTTTCGCCTAAATATGTAATATGTCATAAGGTATATACAATTACATTTATATGAGCTATCTTAATTCAAAATAGCTATCATGAAAGAAAGTTGTGTGAACGTACAAACTCTTTGGCACAATTCACCAGATCTTCTTTTCCCTCAGTTGCTATTAAGTCTTCCATTTCTTTGAAGATATCCATTAGCTTTTGGTATATGAGTTTCATGTATTCTGGAAGCATATCCAAGCATGTAATCGACCACCTAAGATAAAATAAAGATATTGCTGATTGATTTGATTAATTAAAACATATTTAATTATATTATTCAAGACTGTGGAGTGATGATAATTAGTCTAAGTTAGTATTTGTGTACATGTGCACGTAATTTATGTAAATGGTGCATGTCCATACCTTTGAATTGCATCATTAAAGATCTTAAGTTCTTCGTAAGTACCATAACCATCGTATGTGTCATCGATGCACGTTAACAGTGCGACAAGTTTTGTCATGAAAATTCTAGCACGAGAATATTCTGGATCACCACACATACCTATTGCCCAAAAGTAGCTTTCAACCAGTCTATCTCTTATATAGGGTAAATTAGTCGGGGCATCGAGATCTTTCCACCACCTAGCATAAGTTAATAAACATGCAGAAGGTTATGGAAGTATATATTGATCTTTAGTAAGGATTAGGAAATTAGAAAGAGCATAACAATAACGAAAAAGGAAAATTCAATCAGGAGGGCAAGTATGGGGTTAATATGCATGTACATGGAAACTTGGCTAAGCTCCTTCTTGTTCAAGGATTGAAGCAAGTTGAACCCTAACTTGGCAAGTTTAAGTAAGGACGCATTATGAGATTCTTGTTGTTCGTAGAAAGGGATATAGCGCAACGCCTCTAGCCTTGGTAACTTTTTCCTTAAAGGTTTCTTTAGCGCCTCCGTTATTTGGGTTGATAGAGTAAAGTTAAGAGTATCCTCTGCTATTTTCTCAAGACGTGATCTTGTAAATACAAGAGCATCATCAAGTACAACTTCACCTTTCACCCCCATATACGTCGCTTCATACAACTCAAGCATGCCTTGCACATCTTTGGCCAAAGATTCCTTAAAATCTCCATTTTCATCCTTATAGTTATTGAAAATATCTATGGCAATTCATAAACAAAAAACCGTTAGCAATTGTTTGTAATGTTATTTTATTGAACGTATATGGATACACTCATACTCACCACAAGAAACATAAAACCCTTGTTGTCTCATGAGTCGAAACCAAAGCGAAGAGCTACCGCCGCTCCATTTATTACCATATATATCATAAAGGGATTGTAAGGCATGCTCAATCTCCACTTCAAAGTAATAAGCTATTCCAAGGCGTTGTATAGAATCAATCAACTTTAGCAAATTAGTATGTTCTACTGGATCATCCAGGGCTACCTTTATATCTTTTCGCACTTTTTGTATCAAATCTTTAATTGTTTTTTCCACGCCGGCTTGTACTACCTGCTACATATGTTGATAATGGTCATTGAAATTGATATAAAGATTGAAGCACATAATATATCGTTATTCTTTAATGTTATAAAGTAATATATGTACCTCGTCATAGATAAGAAACTGATCACCCCAAATGCTTGGATGAAAATTGGCAAGGGGGCGATCAATGGCTTTGTTTGCTTCAACCGCGTTTTTCTTATAAGCATTTGGTGCAGGAAAAAATCCCGGCCGGGACACGCTCCTGACACGAACACGTGGAACATCAAAATTTTGGGATCTACTTCCCCCCTTCTCGGCCTTTGATTTCAGAGAAAAACTCTGGATGCTCATCCCAGACGTGGCAAGCATTTTGAGTAAGAAAATAAAAAGAACTTTTTCGTACGTCGAATGTTCTGATTAATATTTTTATAGTAAAGAAATTGATATGGAGTGTACCACTCCGTGGTTTAAGTGATTTGTAATTGAAAAATGCTTGATAAAATGTTGAAGGTTTTTGCAAATCCCTCCGTAGTTTTTTTGAGTTGGTCTTGGTGTAACTTTAGGCTATTTATAACGTGTTTATAAGGATGATGTCACAAACAATATTGAGTGATGATGACATAAATAATATTAAGTGCTGATGTCATAAATAGTATTAAGTGAATGATGTTATAAATAATATTAAGTGATGATGTCAGGGGCCTAAATAATTAAACCCAAGGAGCCTAAAAATGATTTAGTGACACGTGTTAGAGTCTTCATTTTTCAACCCTACTTTTCTATTATTCCAGATATACCCTTCTTGTTTAATTAACTACGGAGTATTTTTGATATCAAATTTCTCACACAACTTTCACCGTCGCTCTTGGCCGTCATTTTGCCGTCGCCTCACGTTCCGTTACTGCCATTGACTTGATATTTTGAAACCCCTAATTTTGTAATTTTAATTCATAAATAAAATATCTTTCCCCTTTTGTTAGAAGATCACGAATACATTGTCCTGAATCCAAAAAATGTATATGGAGTTATTTAAGTTATGTAGCAACTTTGATCAGATCTATAGTTCTTGTTTTTATCAAAGAAATTCGTGGGTTTTGTTTTGAATACTCATGGGCCCTGCCCTGGATACCTTGATCATGTATGTGTTCCCATTCCTTTTTTTTTTCCTTACAAAGATTCATGTGGGTAACTGTGGAATGTATTCACCGGAACAATAAAAATTTAAGTATATACTCGTAGAAGGTAAGAAGATAGACTGTATGCGAATGAGAGAGAGAAACATTTAAGAATCAATTACTGAGGGTACATTAGGAATAATAAAAAAGGGTTTTCTATCTTTTGGCCTAGGGCACAAGATAAGGGGGTGGCAGTGGCCCTGCATGGAGTCTCGGCATGCTCCATGCCGCTCGGCAACACCGATGCCACAAGCTAAGCATGGAGTCGGCATGAACAAGCTCGGCATGTATTGCCGTGGAATCATGGACATTAGAAGCAACAATATAGCCGTTGAACGGCTAGAAAAAAGAACGTTGGGGCATTCAAACAAAAAAAATCCCTTTAAATAAACACTTTTATAACCCTTTTTAATTCACATTTTACTTCACCACTGCCACTTCCAACTCTCATTCTTTTAAAAAAATGGATCCAAAGAAATCAAAAGGTGTTTCAACCTCATCCAAAGGTCGTGGACGGGTCTTTCGATCACAACCCGTTCGTTCGCAAGTTCAATCACAACCCGTTCGTCCGCAAGTTCAATCACAACCCCCTTCCTACTATCCCCAAATGAGTCCTCAACCCGCTCACTATTATCCCTAACGTCCACCAGTGAATCCACCATTACATCAACGCCAATATTATCCCCAACCTCTACCGATGAATCCAAGTCAATACACGATATCAATGACAAGTGAATTCGACCTGTTCAATGAATTCCGTGACAGTCCTTCGCGGCGGGAACCAAGTGTCGAACGAGAACTACCGCTATATGATTACGAGGATGATGAAATTGATTTTGTTTCCGAAACACAACCACAAAATCCAATCTGTATACTTGTTTTTTTTATAATTTATTTGTTATACTATTATTTGCTATACTTGTTATAATTTTATTTGTTTTAATTTATTTGTTATACTATTATTTGCTATACTTGTTATAATTTTATTTGTTATAATTTTATTTGTTATACTATTATTTGCTATACTTGTTATAATTTTATTTGTTATACTATTATTTGTTATACTTGTTATAATTTTATTTGTTATAATTTATTTGTTATGCTATGTATTAGGCCAAGCACAAAATGATGAAGATGTTCAAGAAGTTCAAGAAAACTACGATGTCCGAAAAAGAAAACAATCAAATAAAGTGGAAAAAAAAAACTTGGACGTCGGCCGAAGAGGTGGCTTTGGCAAAAGCGTGGGTTCATATCTCAACATTTCCAAACGTCGGGAATGAACAAACTAGAGATGGTTTTTGGAAAAGAATTCTAGAGCATTTCAAGCAAAACGTGACAGATACTACTCGAACTTATTATAGCTTGAACACAAAGTGGCAAAATATGAATGCCGCCATGAATGCTTTTAACATGCTATTCATCCAACAAGTAATTTTTAAACTCTATACTTTTTGTGGAAAACTAGAAGGGGGGTTGAATAGTTTACCGGTTTTATCTTGATTTTCTTTGAAAACTTTTACGTGTAATCGACAACTAAACAAATAAGCAATAAATAATATGCATGAATAAAAGTAAGAAACGATCAAACCACAACACGAATGTTTATCGTGGTTCGGCTACAAGGACTCTTTTTCCTTGCCCTACTCCACGCCCCGAGTATCCAACTCGAGAGTTTCTTGCACTAGTCAACAAGCTCCTTTAACCGGCGGAGAAAACCTTACACGTCGCTTACACCTATTTCCGACACTAAGCTAGATGTCTAGTTCTTTTACAAGGGTACAACCACTCCCGGTAGTTCTTTTACAAGGGTACAACAACTCCCGATACACTAAGTATTTTGAGGACTAAAATACTAACCGATCACTACAATTGGATACAATATAATGGTGTATAAACTTTACAAGTTTACACAATACTAAGCCTAACAAGTCTTGCAACGTTGTGTTGAAGCTTGTGAAGTCGTGATCTTCTTGCTACAAAGAAAGCTCACAAATATGAAATGAATCTGAGTTAGAAGAGAGAAATGAAAGTATATGTAATATGTTATGATTGTAAGTGATAAGAAAAACTCAAAGAGTTGGTTGCTATTTATAGGCCAAGGATCAGACGAACCCACGGAAACGGGGGAACCAATCCTTTGGTTCCGTCCGTTGTGGTCTTTGGTTCCGCCAGAAGGTCTGACAGAATTCTGCACAAATCTTTCCCAATCTAACTCAATATTCTCAAGATCTCACAAAGTCAACTTTGAGATCTTTGAGTATGAATCTAAACAAAATAAAACATGTCTCTTACACAAATGTTTCCTTGAAAGGACATGTGTGATGCAAGTGATGATGTAAACAAGTGTACTATTCCATATTTAGAAATATTTAAATAAGAAAGTAAACTTTGTAAAATGTATATGTTAGTAGCTTACAAATGTTAATATGAAATGTTTAGTAAGTAAATGTTTTACTAAAAAGGTTTGATTACTAATTACTTACTAAGACACACTAAATATAAAAACATACTAATTATGCTTATATGATATTTTTAACATATGAAGTACTACTTAACATGTATATACTCTAAAAGTATTCTTGATCATTTTACAATTTGAAATTACTGTATGAAAATATGTAAATGTAGTTTGAGTGATGTTAATTAAAAGACTTTTAAACTATATTTATTTGTTGCTAAAAATAAACTTTATCTTTTGTCGTTAACAAAACTAAGTAAAGATCGTAAGATATAAATAACGTTTTTTAGACGATATTTTTATTAACAATTTCCCTCTTTTTGTTGATGACAAAACATAAATTTTATTTTTAAGCAAATGGATAACTATAGAT
Organism: Artemisia annua; assembly: GCA_014162995.1. Lineage (NCBI taxonomy): Eukaryota > Viridiplantae > Streptophyta > Magnoliopsida > Asterales > Asteraceae > Artemisia > Artemisia annua. The sequence continues at coordinate 85,792 of LBNU01008655.1, read as the reverse complement.
TTTGAGTCTTTTAAAAATTTATATTTAACATGATTATTTCAACTTTTAAGTATATATTCTCATTGATATGCAAATGATGCAACAAAGTTGAATTGGTTAAATATATTTCTCCCCCTTTTTGTCGAAACAAAAAGAAGAATGGCGAAGCGGAAATGATACATGCCATATACTCCCCCTAAATGGAGTGCCAAGAGAGGATACATGGATTTTGATCCTACAAAAAAAATTAGTTTGATGTAGATACAAGTATGATTGATAGTAAAATGTACTAACAAGCGTTTATAATGTTTACAAGAGAATAAATAAGTAACCATCTCACAATAGAATTCACCAAGTAAATAAAGAAACACAAATAAGATTTACCAACCAAAAATAAAAGTAGAACTATTATATTCCAAGTAAAATTTTAGTTTGACTTAAAAAGTCAAACTTAAAGACTTGAAAAAGTCTACTAGTCATACAAAAGGAAAACTACAACTAAAAAAAAATGATTCCTAGGTGAGATTCTACCATTATTGGATTTCCTAATGATGCTCTAAGCTTGAGTTGGATGAGAGATGGCGTTGAGACGCTCCAAAATGTGAGTTAGGATAAACCTCATTTCATTTGTTAGTTCACGGATGTCACTTTGACATCGTTCACTTATGTGAGCGGTTCTTTCATAATATCCGCAATCATGGCGGGGAAAGTTAAGTGGTAGAGAAATTTCATTTGGTGGATCATTGGCGGTTGATGGAGCATTGGTTGTAGCGGGAGCAAAGGTGGATGGTTGAGAGGTGTTTTGACTTCCTACAATGGATGAGTAAATTGCCGTTTGGATGTCCATGGCTTGGTTGAGATGAGAATCAACCATATGATTGAAAGCATAAAAGTTGTCCAAGCGGGTGCTTAGTTCTTCATGAGTATTTGGAGACTTGGGCCATAGGGATGCTTCTATTTCCTAATAAGAAGGAAAAACGGAATCAAAGTGTTGGGAATGCTCTTGAGATGGTTCTTGTTGTTGATCATGATGGTGGAAGGTTGGTTCTCCGTAAAGAGGACCATGAATATCTTTGTAAATGGGGTGGTACAACAATGGTTGTGGTTGTGTATGAGCTTGATCTTGTGGAAAAGTTGAGGGTCTAGCATATCGGTAAGCCAAATGCTTTACCAATGATGGTTGATGAGGTTCATGATCAAATGGCTCACTTGGTTGAAAACTTGGTTGTTGTTGGGTTTCCATTTGAGCAATGGTGTCAAAAAGTGGCAATGGTGGTGGATTTGATGATCTAGGTGGTAGGTCTTCCAAAGATTCCATAAATGGATGTGGTGATGTTGGTGGTGTTTGGAAAAGTTCCATTGGTGTCAATTTTTGTGTTTGAGGTGATGGAGTTTTTGATGGTTGAGTTGGTGCCGAAGGTGGTGTTGTATCACTTAGTGTTTTAGTTGGTGGAGGAGTAGTGATTGCATTGGCATTGCAAGGTTTTGGAGAAGGTGTTGGAGTTACAAGGTTGAGGAAATTTGTATCTTAGATGGGTGAGGAAATGTTGAGTGATGAGTCACTTGATGATGATGAGCTTACTTGGATGGTTTTGTTGAAGCAACATAGTTTTACACTTATCCTTGCAGTTTTCCTAATGGGTCTAGAGGATTCAGATGAGGTGTTGGATTTTGTCATTTCAAGACTTTCGTTAGCTAGAATTATAAGATTAAGAGAAGTGAAGGTGATGGTGTGAATTGAAAGTGTGAAATGTTGGTCAATTTATAGGAAGAACATGATTTTGAAAGGAGTGTTTGGATTTGATGTAGTTCCATACAAATTTGGAGGTTCCTAATCATTTGGAAGAGTTCCAAGAACTAGTCACATCATTAGAAGTCAATCCAATGGAGTTAGATTGAGTGAAAGACCAAGATTTGCACTAAATGGTATGTGATCATGGAATATCTATGTGGTCAGAAGTTCCACGGATTTGGAGGAACCAAAGGAAAGGTTCCTTCCTTGTAACAGAAAGGTTCCAACGGTTAGTTTAGCCGAATTTGAAATTTTGGCAGGAATGATATTCCTATTGTTGAAAGTGTGCTAAGAGGGCTCTAGAATTAGTGATAAATACTAACAATCATGTAGGAAGCAAGTTTGGAACCTAAGGATTACTAGAAAAATTCAAAAAATTCAAAGATTAAACCTGAGCTGCAAGATCCGCGGAACCAATCGACAACAAGGCCGGAACCAAATTTTTGGTTCCGCCTTTTCCGTTGGTCCAGATTGGCGGAGCCAATCGACAGCATGGCCGGAACCAATTTATTGGTTCCGCCGTTTCCGCGGACCATCAGAATATTTACAGAACGCTTTTTCGGAACAGTAGACGATTTCCGATTTTCAAAATTTTCTCAAAATTAAAGTAACTTTGCATATGTGAATAGAAGATACTAAAAATGCAAGTATTAACATGCTTACCGATAGAGATCACAAGAGCGATCCTAACTTTCACTTTTTAGGTGAAAAATGGAAAATAGCATAGTACTAAAAAATTGTCCCCTGCAAATTTTGTTAGTTCACACATGATCCACAGACATAATATCATCCTACAAGTTCATAAAAACATAAAATAACATTGTTTCAACGACCAAATTGTTCAAATGTACCCTTGTGCCAAACACCCTCTAAACTACTCATTTCTTGCTTAACTTCTTGTTGATCTTTGTGAGGTAGCATCCAAAGAACTTCCAAATCCCTTTTGATTGCTTGTACTCCTCCGACTCATTTGGAATTGATGGAAGTTGCGAGAGGTACTCGAGTGGTAGAAGCCTAGAATTTGGTAAGCCGTCGTCTTCACTCATGGATGATGATAATGATGAGGAAGGAGGGTGAGAACGTTTTCCTTTGGCTTTGTAAACTCTCTCATCACTCAATGGTACAAAGGTGTGTGGAATAAGAGAGTAGTCTAGACGAAGACCTCTAGGACTTGGACGGATGGGCTCACAAAACCTAAAGAGGCTAGTGAGAAGCATCCCATATGGAAGAGCGGTGGTACCTTGGACTGAGATGTTTGCCATTCTTTTGGCAATGTAGTAAGCCAAGTTGAAGGTTTGGCGGGTGGACACACTATAGAGCATGTAGCAAAGGCAAGTTGATATGGTCCCTATTTCCTAAGGTGCTTATCACATTGGCCCTAATGATCTCTTCCCATTTCAAGAATTGTGGTCTTAACTCATTAAGCTCCATTCGAAAAGGGTCTTTTGCAACTTCCTCTCCCGTTTGGGTTCTCCTAGTATGAGAGGTCCTAACAAAAAGGTGGTCACGAATGACTTCCTTGCTAACTAGAGGGGTGTCATATGGATGGATACGGTCATTTATGTGGTCAAGAGTTGATAGTGGCCACTTATCGGTGTAAAGACACGTACCACTATTTGGAATACGTAGAGCTTGAGCAAATTGGTGCAAAGTAACTTCATAATCATTTTGATTGATTGAAAAGTTTAAGGACATGTGACCATCATCATCCGTACTAAGGGTCACGAAGGCATAGAATTCTAGAATGAAGCGAGGGCAAATTGGTTCATCTATTTCTAAGAGGCAATCAAAGTTGATGAAAGAAAGGTTCTCACGAATGTTAGTTACGGCTAGGAAAGTAGGGTCTATGGTTCTACCCTCATGGACATATCACTTCTCAAGGTTCTTAAAGATTTCTACTTGGTTTGAGGTGAGGCCTTTAGTATTATGGTGTTTAGGTAGATATTTGGTGGTGTCTTTGTGGTCATAGAAGGTTGTGGGAGGCATGATGAACCTAGAAACACAATTTTTATATTTTAGTTTAAGTAAGCAATGATTAAGAATTCTAAAAATTATAGTGTGTACCTACATGAAAACAATGTGGAGGTGCGGTTATCTTGACTTATTTTGATACTTAAAACGTTCTTAAATGCAAGTTTTTGTTATACAACAAAAGACAACCCAAACGCTCCTAATTCAATGTAGCTTCTTTTGAATGTACCCGAAAATACATATTAGTTATGTATTCCCTTTAGCATTCAAGAGACATTATGCACGTGACGTTTTAAAAGTAACGTTTTGATTTTGTATTTACAATGCGAAAAATATTTTTTACTAAATGTGAGAAATTTTTAAAAATTTTGACATGGGGTGTTTGGTATAATGTGATAATGTTCTACAAGATGCAATTCCTAACTAATGGAAAACATAATTAGTTTTGTTTATAACAAACACTACATGATTTCTTTAGTTGATGCATAACCCAAAGTTTTTAGTTTTTGTGCATAAATAGAATTTCCTAGATATAGATCAAGAGAGTAATTGTGTTTAGAATACTTACAATGATGTTAGGAATGAAGAATGGCTGAATTGGAACCCTAAGTTTCATGTGTAAATGGGTGTGGAAGTGAATAGTAACTGTTTTTGGTGAGTGGTGTAGGATAAGAGGTTGTTTGGTTTAATATATAAAGTAAGAACCTATGCAGACGTCTGACGAAATGGCCGGAACCAAACAAAGGGTTCTGCCCTTTGTATCCATTGGTTCCGCCAGTCCTGCAGATGTACAAACAAGTAATATTTGTTTTGAATTTCTACGATTATATCTAACGTTAAATTTATGAAGTAAGTTTCATAAGTCCTAGTCCTAGTCTAAGAAGATTAAATGGTTCACGTTTAAGGGGTTCTGCGAGAATATCGGCAATGTTGTCTTCGGAGGATACTTTTTCGATATTAATGTTTCCTTTTTGAACATTGTCACGAAGGAAATGATGACGGATTTCTATATGTTTGGTACGAGCATGTTGGACTCAATTTTTACTAAGGTCGATGGCTCCTTTGTTATCGCAAAGAATAGATATGTTTTTAATTTCAATTCCGTAGTCCACGAGAGCTTGCTTCATCCAAATAGCTTGTTGACATGCTTTTCCGGCCGATACGTATTCGGCTTCAGTTGTTGAGATTGCGAGGGCCGTTTGCTTCTTGGAGAACCATGAGGTGAGACAATGTCCAACAAAAGTAAAAATACCACTTGTACTTTTCCTATCAACATAGTCTCCCGCATGATCCGAATCGGCATACACTATGGTTTCTACACCCGTTCCTTTGGGATACCATAATCCTAGATGTGTAGTGCCTTTGATGTACCTAAAAATTCTTTTTACGGCTTCAAGATGGATAGTTTTGGGATCTTCTTGGAAACGAGCACATAGACAAACACTAAACATAATGTCGGGTCTACTAGCCGTGAGATAGAGTAGACTACCAATCATACCCCTATATTTAGTGTTATCTATGGAATCACTTTCCTCATCCTTTGTGAGTTTGGTTTCCGAGGACATAGGCGTTTTGATAGGTTTAGAATCTTCTAGACCAAATTTCTTAAGCATGTCTTTTATGTATTTAGATTGGTTAAAGAATATCCCATCTTCTAATTGTTTAATTTGAAGTCCTAGGAAAAAGTTGAGTTCTCCCATCATACTCATCTCAAACTCATCATGCATGATTTTAGAAAAATCATTGCATAGTTCTTGAAAAGTTGATCCGAATATAATGTCATCAACATATATTTGAACTATAATAATATGTGATTCTTTCTTCTTAGTAAAGAGAGTGTTATCAACTAGGCCCATGGTATACTTATGGTCAACTAGGAAAGTCTTAAGTCGATCATACCATGCTTTTGGAGCTTGCTTAAGTCCGTATAAAGCCTTTTTAAGTTTATAAACATGATTAGGTTTTTCAAAGTCGGTAAAACCCGGTGGTTGAGCAACATAAACTTCTTCATTAATAAAACCATTTAAGAATGCACTTTTGACGTCCATTTGAAAAAGTTTAAAATCATATGCACATGCATATGCAAGTAAAATTCTAATTGACTCGAGCCTAGGAACCGGAGCAAAAGTTTCATCGTAGTCAATGCCTTCTTGTTGATTATAACCTTGTGCTACTAGCCTAGCTTTGTTTCTAGACACAACTCCATTTTCATCCATTTTATTTCGAAAGACCCATTTTGTTCCAATTATCATTTGATTCTTTGGTTGAGGAACTAGTGTCCAAACATCATTTCTAATAAATTGGTTCAATTCTTCTTGCATAGCTATTACCCAAGATTCATCTTTTATAGCTTCATTTATATTTTTATGTTCAATGGTTGATATAAAACAAAAATAGTTACTTTCATTTTGAGCTTTTGATCTTAAGGTTCTTTCGTTAAGCTTACCGATGACACTATCTAATGCATGACTTTTAGACTCTTTAATATTAACTATTTCTCTATTTAATAGTTCATCTTCCTTGTCATTTTCTAAATCATTTTTGATTTTCAATAACTTGACTTTCAACTAAGTCATCATCTACCAAAGGTGATGTCTTAGAGTGAGGTGGACTTTCGTCGAATGTTACGTTCAATGATTCCTCGACTCTTAATGTTTCTTTATTTAGGACAATATAAGCTTTACTATTTTGTGAATATCCAAGGAATACACCTTCATAAGACTTTGGGTCAAATTTATTGAGATAATCCTTGGTTTTTAGTATAAAGCATTTACTCCCAAATACTTTAAAGTATCCTAATGTTGGCTTTTTACCTCTATATAATTCATATGGAGTTTTATCTAAAAATGGTCTAATTAGGACTCGGTTTAAGATATAAGTTGATGTGTCGAAAACATTGCACCAAAACTTTTGTGGAATATTTTGTTCGTTAAGCATTGTTCTACTCATCTCTTGAAGTGTCTGGTCTTTGCGTTCTACTACACCATTAGATTGAGGAGTGCGAGGAGCTGAGAAGTTATGTGTTATACCGTTTTTATCACAAAATTCACCAAATTGTATTTCATTATCAAATTCCCGACTGTGATCCGTTCTAATTGACACAATGCAATTTCCTAATTGGTTTTGAATTTTCTTACTAAGAATTTCAAATTGTTCGAAAGCTTCATTTTTACTTTTCAAAAACCTTGTCCATGTATACCGTGAATAATCATCTACTATAACTAAAGTATAGAAGTTACCTCCATAACTTTGTATAGCGGATGGACCAAACAAATCCATATGCAAAAGTTCTAGACACCTAGATGTAGACACCATGTTTTTAGCCTTATGGCTACTATGAACTTGTTTACCAATTTAGCAAGCATCACAAAAGTGTTGATCGTATTTCAACTTGGGTAGGTTTCTAACTAATTCCTTAGAGGATAGGGATTGAATAAGTCTCATATTAGCATGCATGACCTAAGCGTCTATGCCAAAGTGTTAAGGATTCATCTAATGAGGTAAGACAAAGTTTATCTCTAGATGTTTTATCAATTTTCATGACGTATACATTATTCTTAAGGACCCCTTTAGCTATTGTGATACCATCTTTTAGTATTTTACTTCCGTTTTCACTAAAAAGGACGTTATACTTTTTACGGCAAAGTTGACTAATACTAAGAAGATTAAATCCTAAGTTGTCAACGTGAGCAACATCATCAATAGATAGAGAGTCATGAGAGATAGTACCTTTTCCGATGATTTTACTTTTAAGCTTGCTACCAAAAGTTACGTTACCTCCGTCATAAACTTGATATGTTGAGAAAAGACTTTTGTTTCCCGTCATGTGTCTTGAGCAACCGCTATCTTTGATCCATTCGTCCGGTTCCAAACACACTTTTAAGCAAACCTATTTTATAACACGCATTCAAACATTTGGTCCCCAATATCTCATGGGTCCATTTTGGTTAAACATGCCATTACCTTGATTCATGTAAGGAAATGGTTGATATGGATTCTAAGACGTGTAATTTGGAACTTGATGTTGTCTAGGTATGTTTTGATTCCAACCATTTTGAAAGTAGGATTGTGTGTTGTAGTTGCTCTTTGGAAAGGGGCGTTTGGATATAGGTGTTTTAGGTCTTGGTTGATTAGTTCTAGTTCTAAATTCATTTTTAGCAAGTCCTACTCCTATTTTAATTGCTGGTTTAAGTTTAGTTTCAGTTAAACTAGTGCTGGACTTCTTTGTAACTTTAACAAATTCATTACGGTTAGTTACTGAAGTATTCTGTTCTTCTGTAGTTCCCACGGAACCAATGGGTCCAACGGACGGAACCAAATCTTTCGTTCCGTCTGTTCCGTGGGAAACAGCTGGTGTTTTCTCTTTTTCTTGTTCTTTTTCGTCTTGTTTCTTTAAACTACTTATTGATCCTGATTTCATGAATCCTAGCCTCGTTTTATAGAAAGGTGATTTTTGGAGTTTCATTATTTCATCCGCACAACAAATACTTTTATCAAATTTCTTAAACTTTGAGTTTTGTTTAATGAGATTATCTTGTGTGATTTTAAGCTTCTCAATTTCAAGTTTTAACTCTTGACATGATTTACATGTCGTGTCAATATTTTACTCTTTTCTAAACGTTTAGCTTTTTCTTTTAATTCATAAACTTCGTTTTCTAAAAATTCCTTTTTAGTTTTCAAAAATTTGTTTTTGTTTATGATTTTTAAACTTAACTCACAAAGTTTGTTGTATTGTTGTTGCAAAGTGTCATCATCAATAGAAGAATAAGATGAATCGGAATGCACCTCATTTGAGTCTTGAGCCGTAAGAGCTACCTCGTCATTTTTTGGCTTTTCGTCATCATTCTCACTATCGCTCCAAGCACCACTTACAAAAGAACTTTGAGTTTTGTTTTTGGGTGGTTTTGGACATTCTCCTATTAGATGACTTGTATCTCCGCATCTAAAACACTTTCTTTCATTCTTGACTTTCTTGTCATCACGACCTTTTTGTGAAAATTTCTTTTCATCTCTAGGTTGCCTTACATACTTTCCTCGTCTTCGAAAGAACTTCTTGAAGTCTCTAACCGCCATGGCATATTCTTCATCTTCACTATCCGAACTTGATTCCTCATCATCACTTGATTCTACTCTAGCTTTCAAGGCAATGGATTTAACCTTTTCTTTCTTGCCTTTAACTATCTCCGAATCTTTTTCCATTGCCATTTCATGAACTTTGAGGTTTCCAATTAGCTCGTCAAGTGACATGCTTGAGAGATCCTTAGATTCTTCAATAGCCGTTACTTTTGCTCTCTACTTTGGATGAAGTGCTCTAAGGAATTTCCTGACAAAATTCTTGCTACAAAAAGATTCATCAAGTGCTTTAAGTGAAGTAATGATAGTGTTAAATCTAGCAAATGTATTATCAATAGTCTCATCTTCAGGAATAGAAAATTGTTCATATTGTTGGACAAGAAGATCAATTTTGTTATCCTTGACTTGTGATTTTCCTTGATGAGTAATTATTAAAGATTGCCAAGTTTCTTTAGCGGTTTTGCACATAAAAACTCTTTCATACTCCTTTTTTGGTAAAGCATTATAAAGCATCATTTTAGCTTCATTATTTTTAGCGATTAGTTTCTTTTGATCATCACTATGTTTAGTGAGTGCACTATCCTCATCCCGACCACTTCCAATATCCTTAAAAGTAGCCTTGTGATCACCTTCAACAATAATATACCATAGGTCTATGTCCTTTGACTTTACGTAAGTTTCAAAACGATTTTTCCAATATATAAAACCATTTGGTTCAAATAGTGGTGGTCTTTGCATAGATTGCCCTTCTTTAAAGTTTTCAAAATCCATGGATCGTTTCAAGTTTTAAGATACAATATATTTTAAAAACTTGAATAACGTAGCTCTTGATGCCAATTGTGGAAAACTAGAAGGGGGGTTGAATAGTTTAACGGTTTTAACTTGATTTTCTTTGAAAACTTTTACGTGTAATTGACAACTAAACAAATAAGCAATAAATAATTTGCAAGAATAAAAGTAAGAAACGATCAAACCACAACACGAATGTTTATCGTGGTTCGGCTATAAGGACTCTTTTTCCTTTCCCTACTCCACGCCCCGAGTATCCAACTCGAAAGTTTCTTGCACTAGTCAACAAGCTCCTTTTACCGGCGGAGAAAACCTTACACGTCGCTTACACCTATTTCCGACACTAAGCTAGATGTCGAGTTCTTTTACAAGGGTACAACCACTCCCGGTAGTTCTTTTACAAGGGTACAACAACTCCCGATACACTAAGTATTTTGAGGACTAAAATACTAACCGATCACTACAATTGGATACAATATAATGGTGTATAAACTTTACAAGCTTACACAATGCTAAGCCTAACAAGTCTTGCAACGTTGTGTTGAAGCTTGTGAAATCGTGATCTTCTTGCTACAAAGAAAGCTCACAAATATGAAATGAATCTGAGTTTGAAGAGAGAAATGAAAGTATATATAATATGTTATGATTGTAAGTGATAAGAAAAACTCAAAGAGTTGGTTGCTATTTATAGGCAAAGGATCAGACCAACCCACGGGAACGGCGGAACCAATCATTTGGTTCCGTCTGTTGTGGTCTTTGGTTCTGCCAGAAGGTCTGACAGAATTCTGCACAAATCTTTCCCAATCTAACTCAATATTCTCAAGATTGAGTATGAATCTAAACAAAATAAAACATGTCTCTTACACAAATGCTCCCTTTAAAGGACATGTGTGATGCAAGTGATGATGTAAACAAGTGTACTATTCCATATTTAGAAATATTTAAATAAGAAAGTAAACTTTGTAAAATATATATGTTAGTAGCTTACAAATGTTAATATGAAATGTTTAGTAAGTAAATGTTTTACAAAGAAGTTTGATTACTAATTACTTACTAAGACACACTAAATATAAAAACTTACTAATTATGCTTATATGATATTTTTAACATATGAAGAACTACTTAACATGTATATACTCTAAAAGTATGCTTGACCATTTTACAATTTGAAATCACTTTATGAAAACATGTAAATGTAGTTTGAGTGATGTTAATAAAAAGACTTTTAAACTATAATTATTTGTTGCTAAAAATAAACTTTACCTTTTGTCGTTAACAAAACTAAGTAAAGATCGTAAAATATAAATAACGTTTTTTTAGGCGATATTTGTATTAACAAAATGCATTAACATAATACATATATCTATATATATATTGCATTAAGTTAAATCATCAATTATACTTGCAACCTTTTCAACTTCATCTCAATCCATAACCGACTTTTAATTCTATACTAATTACTAAATATCATGTGATAAATTCCGGCAAGCCTTGCACTTCCATCTCGATGTTGTATATACTTCACATTAAATGCACCGGTTTTGTTTTTCGGGAACTTTTGCTTATGTTTAAAACTTAACTTTTTTATTTGATATTATAATTTACAAACGGTTTTAAGTCAAAATTATGTATTTTTTCCTTTCTATTCATTACTCAATGTGATATTTTAATATATCGTATTTTGCTATTATGGCAAACTCATTTAATGGGCGTAAAAATTGTCTTCTCACTAACGATTCTACATATAGAAAAAGAAAACACTTTGCGATGCGCGGACCTTATTCTTTTCAATAATAATTCAATTGCACACGATAAATTCATTCTAATATTTCTCAAAGAGCATTCGAAAGCAACTACTTACATAAACTAATCACGCTAAAAAGTATTATTTAACCATTTAAATGTTGCTTTACATACATGCTCGTGCACATTTTTTTGAATCAATTCGCACATGTGAGCTACATCAATAGAAAACGCACATAAATTACTTGTATATGAAAATGCATTAACATAATACATATATCTATATATATATATATGCTTATCTATAACAATCACCTAAATATGTAAGAAACAAAGAAAATAGTTGGTATCCCAATCTTTAGTTCCATTTATCTGAGCATGCATGATCTTGTGTGATTTTCATGGTACTTGCGTATGATAACTAAATTAAGAAAAAAAGAAGACCAAGTTAATTACAAAGATCTAAAAGATGTGTGAATCATCTCCAAAATGTTGCAAAAGAGAATTTACATACCGGTACCAACAATCAAAAATCTAAAAGATGTGTGAATCATCTTCAAATGTATATACTAAATGTGATTTTGGCCGGTTTATATAGGCAAGAGTTAGGTTAAATCATTAATTTTTTTCTTGTAACCTTTCACAACTCTTACACTTCATCTAACCGACTTTTAATTCTATACTAAATGTCTTGTGATCAATTCGGGAAACCCTTGCACTTTGTTGATACAAAAGTTGGGCGTTCCTTGTTTGGGTTCCTTTCCTCGTATCAATTGGTTGATATTGCTTGAGACCTGCGCACTAAGAAAGTAACAGACACCGTTAGGCTTATCGAGGGATTGTCTCCCCCGATTATCCTCCGGCGTGAGAGTAAGTAATCGTGTTTTAGGGTTGTGAGTATTTAGGGTTTGTAAGTCGTACCTTTGTGAGAGTCATAATGCCCTCTATATATAGACACGAACCCTTGTTGGTTTCGTGTTCCGCAAACCTTAGTGTATCCCGCGTATCGCGGGTATTTGATATACATCCTATAATTAGGAGATATAGTTTATTCACATTCCTAAATAATCATTGGGCTTGGGCCTCATGGGCCAAAGCCGTCTAATTGGTAGTCCAATTAGTGTGAAACTGGCCCATGCGTAGTGGGCTTGCGTGTGGGTATTGTTTACCAAACGGGTTCATGACCCGGTGTAGACTATACGTCATCATGCCCCCCCAGTCTAGTGTGCGCATGCTAAAGACATGCGGTCACTAGACTTACCGTGTCAAGATTATTCCTGACTCGTGCGCGGGAATACGGCAATTTTTTACCGCCAAAAATCCACATGCAGTGTATTTAGGCGAAAAATTGCAAATCATTTACCTCGAGAAATGTGGAGGCCATCCACGTGTCCTGTACCACATTAATCCCCATCCACACGTTTTGAGTTAGTGGGATCCACGTGTCAATCATCGGTGGTGAGTGAAAATTCTATATAAACCTCATCATTTTTACCGTGTTTTTCACAGTAAAAGTGTTTATCCATTTTCCAAAAAAGCTCCTAAATCTTCGCTGCAACCCTAACTTTTTACGCCAAGGTAATCAGCGCTTGCGCCCTTAATAACAAAATGGTCGTTCAGCTTGAAGACTGTCATTCTAATTTAACCGAGGATGAGCTAACTCAGTTCTCCTCGGATTATTATATCCCGCTGGATCTGCATCCCGTGGTGCCTGATCCAGACGACACCATAGCAGATTATCCCGATGGGAAAGTGGGGATATACACGCGCTTTATCGAATGGGCGAATCAGCGCGTGCCCATCACCGTACTATTAAGGGATATTCTTGTGTACTATCGCCTTCATATTTCCCAGTTGCATCCTATAGGCGCTGGGAAAATTTCCAACTTCGAGATCAATTGCCGCTTATTAGCGATTCCTCCCACCCTCCACCTGTTCCGTGCGTTCTATCGCACGTCGTGGTTAAATGGGTGGGTTACCTTCACGAAGCGCGTAGGCGCGCTGCAGTGTGTTGCGAAGAAGGTGGACAAGCTCCCCCATTGGAGGGAGAAGTTCTTTTGGATCGACGCTGCCGTCTTTCCATTTGACTTTCCCTTCCACACCAAGATGTCCTTGGAGAAGGATGAGCGCCCTTTAGACACATGGTACAACCCGGACCATGCGTCGACTATTGACGCGAACCGTCTGCACATCAGGTCATACCCGGAGGTGTTTCTGGTGCACATGGGCATCAGTCGCAATTACTTCGAGCCGCCCTATTGTGTCCCAACGTTTATCGCTGCGAATGGTTCGGGTTGGTGCTCATCCTGCCTTCTTTGTCTCGTTAGTAGTGTAAGCGCTTTCTTCTTTCCATATCTTATATAACATACTTGTCAACAGACGGAACCAAATCTTTGGTTCTGTTTCCGTTTGGTCCATGGGAAACAGCTGGTGTTTTCTCTTTTTCTTGTTCTTTTTCGTCTTGTTTCTTTAAATTACTTATTGACCCTGATTTCATGAATCCTAGCCCCGTTTTATCAAAAGGTGATTTTTGGAGTTTCATTATTTCATCCGCACAATAAATACTTTTATCAAACTTCTTAAACTTTGAGTTTTGTTTAATGAGATTATCTTTTGTGATTTTAAGCTTATCAATTTCAAGTTTGAACTCTTGACATGATTTACATGTCGTGTCAATATTTTTACGCTTTTCTAAACGTTTAGCTTTTCTATTAATTCATAAACTTCATTTTCTGAAAATTCCTTTTTAGTTTTCAAAAATTTGTTTTTGTTTATGATTTTTAAACTTAACTCACAAAGTTTGTTGTATTGTTGTTGCAAAGTGTCATCATCAATAGAAGAATAAGATGAATCGGAATGTACCTCATTTGAGTCTTGAGCCATAAGAGCTACCTCGTCATTTTTTGGCTCTTCGTCATCATTCTCACTATCGCTCCAAGCACCACTTACAAAAGCACTTTGAGTTTTGCTTTTGGGTGTTTTTGGACATTCTCCTCTTAGATAACTTGTATCTCCGCATCTAAAACACTTTTTTTCATTGTTGACTTTCTTGTCATCACGACCTTTTTCTGAAAATTTCTTTTCATCTCTAGGTTGCCTTACTTACTTTCCTCGTCTTCGAAAGAACTTCTTGAAGTCTCTAACCGCCAGGGCATATTCTTCATCTTCACTATCCGAACTTGATTCCTCATCATCACTTGATTCTACTCTAGCTTTCAAGGCAATGGATTTAACCTTTTCTTTCTTGCCTTTAACTATCTCCAAATCTTTTTCCATTACCATTTCATGAACTTTGAGGTTTCCAATTAGCTCGTCAAGTGACATGCTTGAGAGATCCTTAGATTCTTCAATAGCCGTTACTTTTGCTCTCCACTTTGGATGAAGTGCTCTAAGGAATTTCCTGACAAAATTCTTGCTACAAAAAGATTCATCAAGTACTTTAAGTGAAGTAATGATAGTGTTAAATCTAGCAAAT
>LBNU01008655.1:44984-70613 GCA_014162995.1 Artemisia annua | reverse complement strand
CCTAACAAGTCTTGCAACGTTGTGTTGAAGCTTGTGAAGTCGTGATCTTCTTGCTACAAAGAAAGCTCACAAATATGAAATGAATCTGAGTTAGAAGAGAGAAATGAAAGTATATGTAATATGTTATGATTGTAAGTGATAAGAAAAACTCAAAGAGTTGGTTGCTATTTATAAGCCAAGGATCAGACCCACCCACGGAAACGGCGGAACCAATCCTTTGGTTCCGTCCGTTGTGGTCTTTGGTTCCGCCAGAAGGTCTGGCAGAATTCTGCACAAATCTTTCCCAATCTAACTCAATATTCTCAAGATCTCACAAAGTCAACTTTGAGATCTTTGAGTATGAATCTAAACAAAATAAAACATGTCTCTTACACAAATGTTTCCTTGAAAGGACATGTGTGATGCAAGTGATGATGTAAATAAGTGTACTATTCCATATTAGAAATATTTAAATAAGAAAGTAAACTTTGTAAAATGTATATGTTAGTAGCTTACAAATGTTAATATGAAATGTTTAGTAAGTAAATGTTTTACTAAAAAGGTTTGATTACTAATTATTTACCAAGACACACTAAATATAAAAACTTACTAATTATGCTTATATGATATTTTTAACATATGAAGTACTACTTAACATGTATGTACTCTAAAAGTATTCTTGATCATTTTACAATTTGAAATCACTTTATGAAAACATGTAAATGTAGTTTGAGTGATGTTAATTAAAAGACTTTTAAACTATATTTATTTGTTGCTAAAAATAAACTTTATCTTTTGTCGTTAACAAAACTAAGTAAAGATCGTAAAATATAAATAACGTTTTTAGACGATATTTGTATTAACACTTTTTATACTTTGTATTTGTATACTTGTATTAATTTATACTTTATATTTGCTATACTTGTATTAATTTATACTTGTTACTTTTATAATTGTAGAAGCGTGTTCGTGAGAGTGGTTTTGGCGATGCTGACATCATGAAAAATGCCTTGGCCGATTACAATAAGAAAACAAAAGGCAATTAAGTCATTTAGTCATATTGAAGCATGGGAGATTGTTAGGTAAGCAGACAAATGGTTGGAACAACCAAGTGTGGGTCAAGCAAATTCGTCTCATTCCGAAAAATGAAGAAAGTCGTCGGAATCGGGCAACTACGAGTCGGGAAGCAATGACAATGCTGAGACTGTTATTTCCGGATCTGAATGACGACACAACTCCTACACGGAAAAGAAAAGGCAAAAAGACCGATAGCGAGTCGTCGACAAAGAATAGTGTTGTTGCGAGCTTCGACACCTACACGGCAAAGAAAACACAACTATTGGAGACGGTGGTGGAGAAAAAACTTGCAAAGGATGAATTGGCTGAAAAGTTGTTGGCGGCACAAATCCGTTTTGTTGAAGAAAAGGCTTTGTTTCGGGCGATGAAGTTCTACAACCAACCGCATAGTCAGATAACCGATCCGAATATGCTAGAGTTCACTCTTGCCAAAAAACGTGAGCTCGCGGAGAAATAGGGATGGACTTGTGATTTTTAGATATAAATATGTAATTTTCTTTTCACTATTAATGAAATATTATGTTTTTATTAAATTGTTTAATATAATTATGAATATAAAAAATAAAAAATAAATTAGGTGAAGCACATGGTTGCCACTAAAAAAGTATGGTGAGGCATGAGAGAGGCATGGAATGAGGTGGCAGGATATTACTAGTGGGTGGTGAGGCATGGGGGAGGCATCGAATCATGACTGCCACCCCCTAAGAAGCACAAAAAGTACGAGGGACCCATAAAAATTGACTTAGGGATTCATAAAATATATATTTTATGTGTGTCTTTTAGTACATTTTGTCCTTCTTATCTTGTGTCCTTGGGCACAAGATAGAAAAACCCTAATTAAAAGGTAGGATGAGTTTTTGAAAAAAAAAAAGGACAGATGTCAATCTATTAGCGTTAGGTTTATTTTTAGGGGTGATTTCACTTCATAATTTGATTATAACACTCATTCTACATGTATACGAAGCATACTGTAAACACTGCACAACTATGTTATGCATAAAATTGAGTGTCCAATCAAAACTTTGAGTGTGCAAATCAATTCCCTTATTTTTAGGCCATCAATTTTGAATGTGGCAGTTTTGTAATACATTGGGGTAAGGCTGCTCATCGGGTGAAAACCGGACCGGACCGAGAAAAATCGGACCGGACCGAGACCGAATCCGGCAAAAAACCTAGACCGAGACCGGACCGAATGTGGTCGATCCGGTCTCGGTCTAAATAGGCTAAATGTCCGATTTTTTGCCGGACCGAACCGGATCGAGACCGAAATTATAAAAAATCCTAAACCGAGACCGGACCGAATGTGGTCGGTCAGGTCGGTTTTGTCGATCGGTCCGGTCCATCTGGTCCGTTTGCTCACCCCTACATTGGGGTAAGTCCCCTTTGATCTTTTCCCATCCATTTATCTTCCATCCTCGTCTTCCCAAGATCTCATTTATCTCATAAAACACCACATAATCCAAATCAGTTTCGTCATATTTTTTTCAAATCACAAATTGAAATTTAACATGGGTAAGTGATAGTGGAGATTTCTGGCTGATGATGATGAACCACACTTGTTGAACAAAATATTATTTAAATACTAATATTTATATCTCATGGTGATGAACATTGATGGAAGCTAGGGTGATGTAACTATAATTGTTGAAGATTAAAATATATTGCTGATAAAAACTATATTGATTTTGATGCATGAGTTTACTACTTTACTTTAATGAACATGAGTTTAATTTGACCAGATGAAGTAGAAAGAAAGATGTAGGACGAATTTGTGGGTTTTGAGTTCATAAAGGTATATATTATGTCTAAGTTTCTACACAGTGCACATGCGCCAATTAGTGACTATAGACTTTTCTAGTTTTATGAGTAGTAAAAATTTGGTATATTTCAGTACTAGTTATAATGCCTGCGCACGCGCGGTTTTTTTTTTTCTTTTTTTTTTTTTTTTTTTTTTTTTTTTTAAATTTTTTGAATCATATATTTTTATTTATTAAAAAACAAATAATTTAATCTTTATTTTGTTTGATTTATGATGTTTAATTATAGTTTTTTATTATTAAAGATAATTATTTAAAAATTTTAATCCTATTGTTAATTGCATCTTATCTATATTTTTTGTATTTATCTTCTACTTGTGTTATGGATAAATATAAAATATTATCTAATAAGAAAATAATTTTTTTTCTAAATAGTATTAATACTAAATAAGGTATGGTTTAGTTTTTTTGAAATAGAAAAGTCCCCACTTGGGGTTTTGTTTTATTATATAAAAGATTTGAGTTTGGTTGATGTTGATAAAAAAAGGTCATTAGAGTTTGTTTCTCGAATAACTCGGTCTTTCTTGAAAGTTTTAGTTAAATGGGTATATTTGTAAATTCGTAGTTAGCTCATTGTCAACACGAGTTCTTTACCGGATAATGATCTTCTCATATTCATTTAAGCATGAGAGGTAAAGTTGTGCATATTTTGATTATACATTTGAATTAATAATTTCATATAAAATAAATATTTTACAATAATAGCAATGTACAAGCATAATATGCACAATTTTACCTCTCATCATATTCAAATGAATATATGAAAGGATCTTTATCCTTCTTTACCATCTTCTCATTATCAATAACTAGAGGTAGGGGTGTTCATGGAGCGGTTCACTTCGTTTAGTTAAAAGATTTATACTATCTATCGCGAGGCGGGTAATCAATTTTACTACCCGAAACTAAACCATACTAGGTAGGTAACCGGACATACAAGTACCTGAAATGAGTGATTACCCGCGGTTTATGCCACTGTTATCTATTTTAGACTTTTAATTAAGTTTAACATATAAACAATAATTAACATGTTCTTGTTGGGTTTTGAAGTAACTCTACTTCTGGATGCTACACTGCTGCTAACTAGTCAAGTCTACTGCTAAGTGTAAAATCTCTACTGCCAGACAAGACTACTGCTGAGACTCTACTGCTGGAAGAATACTGCTGAGACTCTGCTGCCTATGTGATAAGTTTATGTACGAATATTTGTATTTATAGTATAGATATTATGTAATATTCTATAATGTTAGAAGATCATAGTCGTGGGTAGGAAGTTGTATGTAAGCCTGTAGGGTTCCTTGGTGTATAAAAGGAGATCCTAGGGTTAGACTAGAGTACGAATTATTCTAGCATTGTATTCACTTCAAGGTTGCAAAACCCTAGCACTATTCAGAGTGCTCGTATTCAATATATTGAAGTGTTTAGTTGGTGATATTATTGTGTTTGTGTTCATCTTAAGTTAATCAATAAATTCCGCATATTGATTAAGTTTGTAACAAGTCAGCTTCTATACATTGTTGTCTTGGTTTATCTAAGATAATAATACTAGATCAATTGCTCAACTGGGATCAACAAGTGGTATCAGAGCTTGTGATCTAGAAGCTGTGATCAAGAAGAACTCAAACATTCTCTCAAGTTCTGTCTGTTAACACATCTGAAGCAATGGGTGATGAAACTCATATGGTTACTGCCTCCAAGGTTCCTATGCTGAAGCAAGGTGAGTATGAGATATGGAAGATGAGGATGAGACAATACATCCGGATGATTGACTACAAGATGTGGGATGCTATTTTCAAAGGTACTAAAACTTCAGTGACTGTTGATGGCAAGGAAGTTGGAATCAAGGGAAAGGAAGCTGATGATCTCATGAAATTGGAGATAAAAGCTCATAGTATTCTCCTAATGGGATTACCCAATGAATTTCAGGTTGACTTTGAACCCATTGATACTGCTAAGGAGCTTATGGAAGCTATAGAAACAAGATTTGGTGGCAATGATGCCACTAATAAGGCTAGGAAGAATGCTTTGAAGCATCAATTTGAGAACTTCACTGCTATCAGTGGAGAAAATCTTGATGGTACTTACAACCAGTGTTGCAAAACAAGGCCTACAAGGCCGATAAATCGCCGATTAGGTGCTACAAGGTCACTAACCTTGCCGATTTGTGTAAATCAGTCAACAACTCGGTCAACCGTGGTCAACGACAGTTAATGATGGTCAAAGGTGGTCAAGCTTGTTCGAAACCTTCAAACCTTGCTAGAAATTCCTAAAACTCACCGTAAAATGGTTTAATAAGTTATACTTGTTGTTTATATCTATTTCAAGATGTATTTTTAAGAAAAATCTTCCAGTAATACCTAAAATTTGCCGGAAATAACTAAAACTTGCCGGAAATACAGAAAACCTGTCAAAAATGTCAAACCGATTAATCCCCGATTAATCCCGCATAGACTGATTACAAGCTACAGGGGGGTCGACCGCCCGGCTACCGATTCACGATTTTTGCAACCTTGCTTACAACAGACTCCAAAAGCTTGTAAGTCATTTAAAGCTTCTTNTTCACGTTTCTAAAGACGTTCAAGCTTGTTACCGTATAGGAGATTAGCCAGTTTTCTCTAGTCTAACGTAGATGAAACATTCATCCAAATACAATCACAACATACACATCACATGATAATCAATAGTTAGGTTTCATTAGATCTAAGCAAACACAAAGTAAATTAGCCTAGCATGTTGAAAGAAAGACAAGTACAAGCATAAATCACACAACACATAGACATATTGTGTGAATAAAGAATTATCTTGGATTAAACATGCAAGTTAGAGGGGTTAGGATACCCTCTAAGGTCTCTAATACACGAACTAGGGTTTAACCCTAAAGTTCTCCACTCCAAAATTCAACTCTAGTTCTCCTAGGTTCTATAAAATAAAGAAAAATCATTCTATATATATAGAAAACGCGGGCTGACGGCGTCAGCCCAATAGGTGACGTCGTCAGCTCGGCGATTAGGGTTTTCTGACGGCCTTCCTTGACGTGGTCATAATTGCTGGTTCCAGATCTGACGACCTTGGTTGACGGCGTCACCAATTTGCACTACGAACTCTCTGGCCCGTCACGAGTATTTTTCCACTTCTGGACTTCATTGATCCTGACGGCGTCACCTTGTAGAGTGTGACGGCGTCACCTTCTGTGATCTTTAAGGTCTTTTGAGTTTTTGTTGTTTTCCGCACTTTTTCACTCCGAAAACGCCCGAAAATGCTTCTTTTGAGATTTTCCCTTCAAAAGTACCTAAAATGAGAAAAAAAACGACTTTGGGTGAAATCCAAACCAAAAACATACGAATTAGGACTCAAACCGACCCCTAAAAACGTAACATTTTTCGTCTCATCACTAGCAGAACATGAAGTTCTTGCAGCTTTAAAATCCAGAAGAAGTGAAGAGGGTGAGCCAAAGTCAAAGAATGATGTATATGACTATGAGCCTACACCTGAAGAAGTTGACTACTTGATAAAGAAAAATCCAGAGGTCAACAAGAAAGCATTAGAAGTTCATGCTGATGTTACTCTAACTACAGAGCAAAAGACTGCACAGTTGTATGATTTCATTAGAATGATTAATGATCAAGCTTTTGACTATGTGTCAAATGTAATCAAAGGCAAGCAAAAGAGGAAAAGAAGGCCTACAGAAGCTCAGATCATATCACAAATGAAACAATATTTATGTGCTCAGTGTGGTTGGAAGATGAGCCAATTCAAAGGAATGGGGAATGATGCAGTTAGACTTGATTACTATTCTGGATATAAGAGAAATAAGATGTTTGTTGGAATGGGCTCAAAGGAAGAGGCTGAGTGGAAGAAAGATTTTGATGAGCATACGGCAGCTAGCAAAGAAAGAGCCAAGAAATCAAGAGTTGAAGGATCTAAGTCTACTGAACTACCTGAAACACTTCAAAAGACCTCTGATAAGACTGATGATAGATTTTTGGTGATTGAACCAGATGACATGTTTGTTGAGCCACTTCAAGCTAGGCATCCAATTGCTGATTGGGAAATTATACAGGATGAGTTTGGTAAAGCTTGGAAAATTATCAGAGTTGGAGGTGATGTTGAAGTCTACAGAGATTTTGAAGATCTTGTAAGATCATGTGACAGGACAGATCTGAACACTCTATGGGGCTTGACACAAGTTAAGTTTAAGTTTGAAGATCCAGTAAGTGTAAAGGCTATGGAGTTATGGGTACATTTTCAAAGAATGTATAATCCAGACTCAAGTGACAGATATTGGAGGTTTGAAGCAGATAATATGACTACATTGTGGAAGCATTATAGCTCAAGTGATATTCATCATATTTCTACTCAGGCTGGAGTTGATGTGTTCATGCTTATTGAAAAGGAGTATCCATTGAGAGCTGGTGTTCTTACTGTAATGCTTGCTTCTAAGCTCAGATGTGAAGAAATAACTCCTCATCTTCAAGACTTGCTTGACAGGATAGTGTTGCAGAATTCTAGAGAGTGTGAAAAGATGAGAAGAAGATAGAGTGTTTGAAAGCATCCTCCTGGTGTTTGTTTGAGCTTATAAGAAACTTGCATATTTTCAGGGAAAATATCAAGTTTAGGGGAGGATTGTTCGGTTTTGAAGTAACTCTACTTCTGGATGCTACACTGCTACTAACTAGTCAAGTCTACTGCTAAGTGTAAAATCTCTACTGCCAGACAAGACTACTGCTGAGACTTTACTGCTGGAAGAATACTGCTGAGACTCTGCTGCCTATATGATAAGTTTATGTACGAATATTTGTATTTATAGTATAGATATTATGTAATATTCTATAATGTTAGAAGATCATAGTCGTGGGTAGGAAGTTGTATGTAAGCCTGTAGGGTTCCTTGGTGTATAAAAGGAGATCCTAGGGTTAGACTAGAATACGTATTATTCTAGCATTGTATTCACTTCAAGGTTGCAAAACCCTAGCACTATTCAGGGTGCTCGTATTCAATATATTGAAGTGTTTAGTTGGTGATATTATTGTGTTTGTGTTCCTCTTAAGTTAATCAATAAATTCCGCATATTGATTAAGTTTGTAACAAGTCAGCTTCTATACATTGTTGTCTTGGTTTATCTAAGATAATAATACTAGATCAACTGCTCAACTGGGATCAACAGTTCTAGACCCTAAAATGTCATTTAGTAAAATTAAATAACATTGAACAGATTAAAGTCATATGAAAGTTATTTGGTTATAGTAATTTGCATTCAAATAAGGATATATAACTTATTAATAAAAACTATGTTCTCGACATTTATAAGTTACGACCACAGGGACTAAACTTGCAATTTTGAGCAAACCACAGGGACCAAAACAGAACCAAAAACTCCACACAGGGAGGCCGCCTGTACTTTCGAAAACTCGGGGACGAAATCTGCAATTTGGGCAAACCACAGGGACCATTTCTGCATTTCCCTCCATAACAATATAATCAAATCTTCTACATTTTTTTTTGAAAGGCAAATCTTCTACAATTATTTGAATATTTAGTTAAAAACCTTCACGCATATTATACATGATTCGGTTTGGTTAACCGCAGATATCTAAAAATAAAAAACGAAATCGGAACGTGGTAAGCGGGTCTTTTGGGTTTCGGGTTTCTTCCGTTTCGGGTGTTTTCGGTTACGGATTAAGTGGTTTTGGTTTATCAGTTTATCGGGTTTTTTGAACACCCCTGTCTATAGCTCCACAACATGAAATAAAATTAGAACAATCATTTTAAATGTATTTAACTTCTCACATTTATAGGGATAATCAATTAGAAACAAAAAAATC
Source organism: Artemisia annua (assembly GCA_014162995.1). Taxonomy (NCBI): domain Eukaryota; kingdom Viridiplantae; phylum Streptophyta; class Magnoliopsida; order Asterales; family Asteraceae; genus Artemisia; species Artemisia annua. The sequence goes on along the minus strand of LBNU01008655.1, from coordinate 61,921 downwards.
GTTTTACAATAAAAGTAGTGCAATAATATAATCAAATCTTCTATAATTATTTGAATATTTAGTTAAAAACCTCCATTTATATTATACATGGTTCGGTTGTTAACCGCGGATATTTAAAAATAAAAACTGAAATCTAACCGTGATAAACAGGTGTTGGATCGTTATACTCTGACCAAACTATCTTATATAGCTTGTTAAGGGTTTAGCAGTCTTGGATAAATCCTAAACTACTAATAATGAAACACTGAATTACTCTGTTTAAGTATGCGGAATTTACTTAACAAAGCTAAGAAGAATAACAAACTTCAACGATTATATTAACACCTTGAATCTGCTTATCGAATACAAACTCACAAACAACCCTAATAACTCTAATATCGAACTTTAGCTTTTCTCTAAAATCGTATATAACTAATATCGACCTAGGGATCCTTTTATAGGCACAAGGAAAACCCTAGTCGGTTTACAATACTTGAACGACAAGTAAACTAACTCTAACTATAAAATATTCTAGAATTTACATAATATTCCTAATTTAATCTTTGCATGTCGTCAGTCTTTTAATCCTTTGCAGTACTTTGACTTTATTCAACGAGCAGTACTTTGATCTTGAGCAGTACTTTGACTTATATACTTGAGCAGTACTTTGATGTCCAGCAGTACTTCAACATTTATACCCGAACAATCCTCCCCTAACTTGAATTCTACTTGTTTGACTTCAAGTTTCTGTTTGTAATCTTTATCTTCAAGGAAAGGTTGTTTCTTTGAAAGACATACTCGTTGTTTTGTTATCATCAGTATGTAGTATCTGCAATCTTTATCAGCAACAATTCTTTGTCTTTACAGCAACTTAATTTCTTCTCAGCTACTCAGCAACATAAGATACATCAAATCATGTTAAGTTTCATACTATTCTCATCACTTCCAGGTGTATTAACTCCTGTGAGAGGTGAATCATTGAAAATTAATGGATTTTGATGTCTCTTTACCAAAGCCATTAGCTCTGGAGTAGCCAATGTTTAGGTTAAGTAAACCATGGTACATTGATAACCATATGATTTTTAGCAAATCATCAGCTATCAACGGATTTGAGTAGTCTTTACCAATAGCCGTTTGTTTTGGACTAGCTAGTTCTTTTAGTACAACTACCATGGTGAACTAATTACCATATCAATTGATTTTCCACAGCCTTTACCACAAGCCATTTTCTTGTGGGCTAGTCAACTCTTCACTTATCACAGATATGGTGAGTTGAAAACCATACAATTTTTAGTAAATTGTCAACTAAAAACGGATTTGATTATCACATTAGAGCCGTACCCTCATGATGAATCAAACTCTTTCTTGTCTGTTAAACATGGTGAGTTGAATACCATTTATTGTGTAGCACAAGTACTAACACCATGTTCATCTCCAAAAACAATTTGTTGCTGTAAACATTTGTGCTTCAAAAAGTATTTTGCACATGACAAAAATTGTTATTTCAAAAAGACTTTACTGGTTTTAGGCTGTAAGCAGTACTTTGTGAAAGTACTGTTTGATCAGCAGTACTTTGAATAAAGTACTTGTTTATTCAAAAGATTTTAAACAATTAAGATTATACCAGTATTTACTAATCATCATCCTTCAAAATTGTCCAATTGATGAACAAATTTATCACCATTAGAGCAGTTTCATCCTCTTGCTCTACTTCCATACCATGATCCAGCATCCTCATCATCAAATCTCTTGTAAGAGGATATCTCCTTTCTGCTAGCATATAGATCATAGTACCATCTTCCAATTCTAAGACATGTATACCAGCATTTGCAAAGAATCTCCAACTTTGAATCTCCCAGACTTCTTGATTTTTCCAAACATCAGCTGTGCTTGTCTCTTCTTTTTCCCACATTGTTGTCAGATCTCCCAGCAACAATACACCAATTCCTTTGAGTGGAATGTGTTCAAAATGAGCTTGAATCTATTGATGTAGATAAAACAAATCTTCTCTGTCTATAAGGTGCAATAGATCTACCAACAAATTAAATGCTCTGAAGCTGTCATCTTCTTTATGGAAAACAAAATAATCTCTATCTTTTTCAGATTCAATAACCTCCAAATTTGATATCTTAGCCTTTGTAGCAGTAACTTCTTCTGACTTAGGAAGCTCAAAATCAACAACTCTTAGGTAATTTCTCAGTTCATCAACTTTGTTTGCTCTTAATTCCACTTCAGACTTAGACTTCTTTGATGACTGTGATTTAGTTGTTATTCTTTTCCTTTTATTACCAGCTTCTATCATCTGTTTTCCTTCTTCAGTATCATAACCAATAATGCCAGCTACTTGTCTTCGATATTCTTCTCTGACAGCATTATATAAATCCTTCATTTCTTGATACTTTAACTTCTGTAAACCTTTGTATCCACGACCTTTCAAATTACTCATATAAAAATTTCTTTCTTGGGCTTTTGTCATTGGCCTTCTTGGTTGAACAACAATCTCTCTTTCTTTTACAAACTCAGCATCAAGTTCTGCTTGTAACTGTTTAGCAGCTTCTTCACCTTTAGCTTCTTGAATAGCCCTTATTTGTGCTAAAGAGAATTCCTTCTTCTTCTTCTTCTTTTTCTCTGGTTCTACCAAGATTCCTTTCCCTTTGTCTTTAGGATCAGTTTCTTCAGTAGGTTGAGGAGAAGGTTGTGCTTGAGTATGTTCAACTTCTTGAATAACAATGCCTCTAGGTCTGGATATACTCATCATAATCTCAGCAATAGTATCATCATCACTATTGGTGGATTTTCTAATCTCTTCTTCCTGAACTGGATTGGATGGACCCACATCTTCTTCAAAATTTAAGGTCCTTGGTGTAATGAGAGACTGCCTCACAGTACCTTGAGCAGTATCTTGAGCAAGACCAACACCAGTATCTTCCAAGTCCAATTCTTCTGTATCACCACTTCTGGCTTGAATATCAGCTTCTTGAAGATTTATTTGCTCAGTCTCATCACTCTTTCTTTCAACAGTATCTTGATGAGGAATTTGTTCTTCAAGTGGTGTCTGTGGAATATTAACAGCATCTTGATCAACAGCATCAGTACCTTGATCAGCAGTCTTTTCATCCACAGTCTTTTGATTCAGAACTGTATTTGCATTAACAGTATCTTCAAAAACAGTATCTTCATTCAAATTCACATCTTCCTTATTCCTCCCCAATGTGAATGAAGATAGCTTTCTTAGCCTCATCCTTTTAGATTTAAACTTCTGGAGACCTTCGGGATGTTGTGGAATGAGAGACTTGACTAATTTCTTCAATTCCTTATACTTCTGTTGAAGAGTTTCCATAGCAATAGCTTAAACATCAGAAGCTCTCTTCAACCTCTTCAACTGTCTTGTCAAGGAATAATTATCCAGAACCTCTTCTTCATCAGGTGTAACCACATTAGCTCTCTCATCTCCTCCAGATGTCTGAGAACCATCTGTGAAAGCATAATCATTAGGAGTGGGTGGTTGAGTTATACCAAGATCTGAGTCTTCAATATCAATACCATGCAGAGAAGCAGTCTTTTCAGTTGAAGCAGTCTTTTCCCTTGAAACAGTCTTTTGAGAGATTTCTTGAACTGGTGAAGAAACAATGTTTTGAGAGACATCTTCTTCATTCTCAGACTGTTGAGAAGCATCTTGAGATGGAGTGGGAGCAGAGTCTGAATGTTCAGATGCATCCTCTGAATCTTCATGAACAACATCTCTAACAACTTGTGCTACCTCCAACATGTAAGCAGTGAGAGGTGTATTCCTACCAGAAAATTTAGCACTCTTGGTGGCCATGAAGGTAAAAACCTTATCTGGAAGAGAAACAACTGGCAAGAATTCTTGTGGTTTAGAAACACCCTCAAGCTGTTTATTCAAGAAGACCTGTATGAACCTAGGATACATAAAAAATGGAGAACCATTCTTGATGTGTTTAAGCATACCATCAAGGATCATCCAAGAAAAATTGAATGGCTGATTAGTAGCTAGTCCTACCAAGGCAGAGGCTATTGATTTGGGAAATTCATTCCAAGCAGTACTCTTGTTGCTTAGACAATGAAGTAGGACATGGATCAAATATTTCCAATGAGGACTGAATAAGGGTTTTTCAAAGGTTAGCTTGCTAAGTGAACCCTTATATCCAATATCCCTAAGTGTATCCCAAAGTACCTCTTTAGCAAAACAAGCAGTACCTTCTTCATCGTTAAACTGAAGGTCTGTTCTTATAGAATCCTCTGTAATGCGAATATCACGCCCAGCAACCTTAGCTGTAATAAACCAAACATCCATCTCCTCCCATCCAGCTTTAGCAGTAGCCCAAAACTCTTGAATCCAAGTTGCAATAACATCGAGATTGACCAAAATAGCATAATTGATTGACGACCCAGTGAGAAAATCAATTATATCATGAAAATAAACATTCAATTCCGTTTTATCCAAGTTGGCTACCATATTGTGACGATTGCAAGTGGAACGTGCCATTGATGTATGATTGAGTAAGGAAGAGAGCGGCGAGGGTTAAGTTTATGAAAAGTGGGATGTTAGTTATAAGGAAAGAGAATAATTTGGTAGGTTTAAGTATATATGGATAAGATTTAAAAAATAAAATCCCAATAAAAGCACAAATCATTATTTTTATCCCTTATTTCTTTCCAAGAAAATAAAAAATATTTTACCACACTTTTATTACCGTTGGAATAGTACCAGTACTTCCAACATCATCAAGGCAGTACTTTCATTATAGCCGTTGAACAGTACTTTAGCCTTGGCTAAGATATCAGATTTGGAGGTTTTTTCATTGGCAGTACTTTCATTATAGCTTGAACATCATAAGCTCTCTTCAACCTCTTCAACTCTCTTGTCAAGGCATAATTATATATCCAGAACCTCTTCTTCATCAGGTGTAACCACATTAGCTCCCCGATCTCCTCCAGATGTCTGAGAACCATCTGTGGAAGTATAATCATTGGGAGTGGGTGGTTGATTTATACCATGATCTGAATCTTCAATAGCAGTACCTTGCAGAGAAATAGTCTTTTCTGTTGAAGCAGTCTTTTCTCTTGAAACAGTCTTTTGAGAGATTTCTTGAACTGGTGAAGAAACAATGTTTTGAGAGACATCTTCTTCATTTGAAGGGGACCTCTCAGACTATTGAGAAGCATCTTGAGATGGAGTGGGAGCAGAGTCTGAATGTTCAGATGCATCCTCTGAATCTTCATGAGCAGCATCTCTAACAACTTGTGCTACCTCCAACATGTAAGCAGTGAGAGGTGTATTCCCACCAGAAAATTTAGCACTCTTGGTGGCCATGAAGGTAAATACCTTATCAGGAAGAGAAACAACTGGCAAGAATTCTTGTGGTTTAGGAACACCTTCAAGCTGTTTATTCAAGAAGACCTGTGTGAACCTAGGATACATCAAAAATGGAGAACCATTCTTGATGTGTTTAAGCATACCATCAAGGATCATCCAAGAAAAATTGAATGGCTGATTAGTAGCTAGTCCTACCAAGGCAGAGGCTATTGATTTGGGAAATTCATTCCAAGCAGTACTCTTGTTGCTTAGACAATGAAGTAGGACATGGATCAAATATTTCCAATGAGGACTGAATAAGGGTTTTTCAAAGGTTAGCTTGCTAAGTGAACCCTCATATCCAATATCCCTAAGTGTATCCCAAAGTACCTCTTTAGCAAAACAAGCAGTACCTTCTTCATCATTAAACTGAAGGTCTGTTCTTATAGAATCCTCTGTAATTCGAATATTACGCCCAGCAACCTTAGCTGTAATAAACCAAACATCCATCTCCTCCCATCCAGCTTTAGCAGTAGCCCAAAACTCTTGAATCCAAGGTGCAATAACATCAGGATTGACCAAGATAGCATAATTGATTGACGACCCAGTGAGAAAATCAATTATATCATGAAAATCAACATTCAATTCCGTTTTATCCAAGTTGGCTACCATATTGTGACGATTGCAAGTGGAACGAGCCATTGATGTATGATTGAGTAAGTAGGAGAGCGGCGAGGGTTATGTTTATGAAAAGTGGGATGCTAGTTATAAGGAAAGAGAATAATTCGGTAGGGTTAAGTATATATGGGTAAGATTTAAAAAAATCAAATCCCAATAAAAGCGCAAACCGTTATTTTTAGCCCTTATTTCTTTCTAAGAAAATCAAAAATATTTTACCACACTTTTACTACCGTTGGAATAGTACCAGTACTTCCAACGTCAGCAAAGCAGTACTTTCATTATAGCCGTTAAATAGTACTTTCAGCATCCAAAACCCATTTTCCTATAAAAAGACTCTTCATACATACTTTTCTTCATCACAAAAACATATCAAAAGCTTCAAAAATTATCTTCATCTTTCAAAACCATAACTTCACCATGAGCAACTTTCCATTGGTTTACATCTCACCAGATGACTCAAGTGACACAAAGATTGAGTTAACTTTGACTCTGATTCTGATTCAGACTCAAAACCAGGATGGAGTGATTACTTTCCTCCAATTGCATCAAGCTCAAACCAGAAAAACTCTAAGAGAAAGGCACCAACTGTTGCTCCAGCTACAACACTATCCAAAGAACTGCCAAGAGCCTTGAACCAAGCTTTAGAGACTGCTCTGAAGAACTTGAAGATTCCTGTGGAAGAGAAGCTTGCAAGACTAGAGAAACCTCCAATGCAAGTGCTTTTCCTACCTTGTCCAAAAATGCAAGCATCTTTTGATGAAAGAGGAAGCAAGCTCAGAAGGCAAAACACAACTACCATGGAGAAGGGAAAAAGCCTATGGAGTAGTTTATATAGGTTGTAGGTTGATGTAGGTTTGCTTTATCATGTATCTCTGTTGATGTAATGACTATGGTCTTTGAAGATGAATGTACTGTCACTTTTAATGAATAAAAGTTCCTTTCTTTTGAATGATATATGTAGCCTCCCCTCAAAATATGAATGACTATTAATGCCTCCCCTCAAAAATAGCCTAAAAATTGATCATACCAATCCTTACCACCAAATGCTTGAATCTTGAAATATCAAAGCCTTTTGTGAGTAAATCTGCTACATTATCATCTGTATGAATCTTGACAACATTAATCAATCTGTGCTCATAACAATCTCAAATAAAATGATGCCTAATCTGAATGTGCTTAGTCTTGGAATGATAAACTAGATTCTTCACAATACAAATAGTACTCTCATTATCAATGTTGATAGGAGTATTCTTGAAATTGAATCCATAGTCCAAGAGTTGATTTTGCATCCACAGTACTTGTCCACAACAACTTGCAGCTGCAACATATTCTGCTTCAGTAGATGAGGTTGCTGCAGTTGTTTGTTTCTTACATTTCCAAGAGACTAATCTTCTTCCAAGATATTGGCATCCACCAGTGGTTGATCTTCTATCAAAATTATCTCCAGCATAATCACTATCTGAAAAAGCTTCCAAATGAAAAGGGGACTCCTTAGGATACCACAATCCTAACTTAGGTTGATGCTTGAGATAGGCAAAGATTCTTTGTACAGCATTCATATGAGAAACCTTGGGTGACACTTTATATCTTGCACATAGACAAACAGCAAACATGATATCAGGTCTTGATGCAGTTAAGTACATGAGACACCCAACCATAGATCTGTAAAGCTTCACTTCCACTAGTTTGCCATCTTCATCTTTACCAAGTGAATTTGAAGATTTAATGGGTGTAGTGACTGGCTTGATAGTATTGAGGTTAAACTTCTTAAGAATGTCAGTGACATACTTATCTTGACTTATGAAGATATCAGTACTTGACTGTTTAACTTGAAGCCCCAAAAAGAAAGTTAACTTACCCATTGAACTCATTTGAAATTCTTTTTGCATAAGTTCTTCAAACTCTTTCACCATGGACTGTTTTGTAGCTCCAAAGATAATATCATCCACATATACTTGAACAAGCATGATATCCTTTTTGTCTCTTTTTATGAACAAAGTCTTATCAATGGCTCCTCTCCTATAGCCATGTTGTACCAGAAAATTGGAGAGTCTTTCATACCAAGCTCTAGGGGCTTGATGAAGACCATACAATGCTTTGACAACTTTGTAGACTTTGTTGGGATGTTCAGGATCTTCAAAACCAGGAGGTTGTTTAACATAAACTTGTTCTGTAATCTTGCCATAAAGAAAGGCACTCTTGACATCCATTTGATAGACTGGAAATCTCATATAAGAGGCAAAGGCAAGGAATAGTCTGATTGCTTCAATTCTTGCTACAGGAGCAAATACTTCATCATAATCCACTCCTTCTTCCTGTCTATATCCTTGTGCAACCAATCTTGCTTTGTTCTTGATGACATTACCTCTTTCATCTCTTTTGACTCTGAATACTCATCTTGTACCAATTACCTTCATACCATCAGGTAAATCACATAAGACCCAAACTTCTTGAAGCTTAAACTGTAGAAGTTCTTCTTGCATAGCTTCAACCCAACTTTCGTTAGTTAAAGCTTGAGCTACATTCTTGGGTTCTTCTTGAGAGATGAAACAAGCAAACAAACAAGTCTGTTGATCATTATGGTTCATCCTGTTTTGTTTATAAACAAAGCTAAGCAAAGCATTATGAGACTTGATGGTATTTTTAGCTTTAGACCTTGTAAGAACACCAGAAGTAGGAGAACCAATGATCTTATTTGTAGGATGATTCTTATGTACTCTTGAAGTGTGAGTAGTTGGTACAGTAAGATCATCTTCCAAGTTTGTAAAATCAGGACCTTGTTGAGAGAAAATTCCATCATCTTGCAGCTCATCATCTGATTCTTCAAAAGGAGGCATGGATGAACCAGGCCAATCATCAGTATTTGTCCAAGTGTTTGAATTAACCCTCCCAGAAGTACTTTCAAATGGAGCAGCAGTACTTTGATCCAAAGTACTGGGATCCAAAGTGCTGTTGTCTAAAGTACTGTCAGATGAATTTTTAGATTTTCCCTTTGTCTTCTCTGCTTCATAAGCTCGTCTTTGTTCATCCTCATAGGACTTTGCAAGTGTTTTTTCAAAAAGCATCCTATTGAGTTCATCTTGAATGGCTTGATCTTCATCAGAGATTATGGGAGTTGAATCATCAGTACTTTGTTTTTCAATAGTACTTTGCTTCTTGTTGTCAGGAATAGACTCTGTATCTTAAACAGCTGTAGAACTTGCATTAACACCATGCACTATGAACTGTGAATCTTCTTCTTCTGAATGAACAACTTGATTCTCCTCCATAACAGGCACATAGTTCATTGAAGGAGTCAATACATCAAGGTCAAACATCCAATCAGGACCTTTACCCCTTTGGTTTGTCTGATCTTCAAGGAAGTTAACATGGAGACAGTCTTGAACCTTCTTTGTAACCTTATTATATACTCGAAAACCTTTACTATTTGTAGAATAACCCAAAAGATATCCTTCATCAGTCTTGCCATCAAACTTTCCGAAGTTATCAACGGTATTAAGAATAGTAAGAGGACATCCAAAAGGCTTCATAAAGCTTATACTAGGTTTCCTGCCCATTAGTAATTCATAGGGTGTCTGCATCTGAGGTTTGGTGATAGAAACTCTATTCAAAATATAGCAAGCAGCACTTACTGCTTCAGCCCAAAACTGAATAGGTAAGAGTGAATCTGCAAGCATTGTTCTTACTGCTTCTATCAAGGTTCTGTTCTTCCTTTCTGCAACTCCATTTTGCTGAGGAGTTCTAGCAATTCTAAACTCCCTATTGATTCCTTTGTTGGCACAAAAATCATCCATAAGCTTGTTCTTGAATTCAGTCCCATTATCACATCTAATACCTCTAACCTTGAGTCTTAATTGATTTTCCAGGGATATTATTAAATCATGAATGGCATCAAAAGTTTCATCTTTAAATCCCAAGAAAAAGACCCAACTAAAACGACTGCAATCATCTGTCACAACTAAGCAGTACTTCTTCTTGTTAAGGCTTGAAACAGAAACAGGTCCAAATAAATCCATATGCAACAACTCCAAAGGTTCTCTAACTGTTCTTTCCCCAAGCTTCTTACATGAAGCTTTATGCTGTTTAACTTTCTTGCAAACTAAACATGAATGATCAGTCTTGAAAGTTTTGGAAGGTAAACCTCTAACCAAGTTGCCTTTGACCAGCTTGTTGATGTTCTTGAAATTCACATGACCTAGTCTTCTATGCCATAGATGTGCTTCTTCAAGTGTTGCCTTTGCTATCAAACATGTAGCTTTCTCAGAGGAGATAATATTCTTCATATCAATACTATACACATCATTGTGTCTTGGTGCCCTCAAAATCACCAAGTTTTCATCCTCAAACTTAAACTCAGGGGATAGAATAAGACACTCTGTATCAGTGAACAACACAGGGTACTTCTTGTCACATATCTGAGAAACTGATAAGAGATTGAACTTGAGCTCTTTCACATAACGAACATTTTCAAAATCAATCTTTCCTGTCTTGATAGTTCCTTTTCCAGTAATTCTTCCTCCAGTAGCATCATCCCCAAAAGCAACTTTTCCTCCAAAGTATGGCCTAAAATCTGACAGAATCTCCTTTTCTCCTGTCATGCTTCCAGAGCAACCACTATCAACAATTAAATGATCTTTAAGCTCCTCTTCTGGGTTGCCCTGCACAATAATAAGAAAGTTAGTTTCTTTTAGGAACCCAAGCCATTACTGACTTCTGTTCCCCTTATGGAGTCACATACTTAAAATCTTTAAGTATGTAATTTCCACTGTTTTTGTGAACATGATCAATTACTTTCTTATGTTTTAAAACTTGATCTTTGTTAGAAAAACAATTTTCTTTTTCAGCAATATGTTTCTTTCCACCCATACATTCTGAAAGTACTTGTTGGTCCCCAGCAGTACTTTCCTTCTTGACCCATATTGTTTTAACTTTTTGTGTGGAGGTCTGTGGTTTAGGGACTCTTCTGTAAGGCCTTTTATCAACAATACCTTGATTGGGTGAAAATCGCCTAACAGTACTTTGAGAGAATACTGTTTTTGGCTTACAAGTACCTTGAAAAGTGTGACCTGAAGGTACTGTCTGTTTTGAAAAAGATCTTTTCTTTTGAGGGTACCTATAGGTTTTTGTGAAATTACTATGGTTGACCCTATTTGAATAATTCCAAACTGGTTTGTGTGAAACTGGTTGTCTCTGTTGGCCTATGTTGAGCAGATTTAGTCTTTGGGTATTGACTTAAGTAATCTGAATGTAAGTTACAATCTTTTATCAAGTGATTAGGACTATAACAAACAAAGCATAATTTTGATTCATTGACCCAAATCCTGTTCTTTGAGATTTATAGCCAAGACCAGTATGACCTCTAGGTTAATGATGAAAAGAATTTTTAAAGTTAGCAGTATTTTGAAAAGTATTTTGTGAAAGTACTACTGAGTGACTAGCAGTTCTTTGAGAAAAGTTTGAGAATACTGCTGGTTTTGGAAAAACTTTAGAAAATCTTTTATCATTGTTTGTATTCCTAGCATTCCTTTTATGTGTAGCATCCTTAGGAATCTCAACTTTTTCTTCAGATGAACTTGGATTAGATTGACCCTTAAGTTTATTCCTAAACTCTAGATTGTCTACTCCATAATAAGAAACATCTTTCCTAGGTGGTTGAAAACTTCTAATGGCATGAGGAACTGTATGATACCCCTCATCTTTCTTAAACTCAGGAGGTGTTTGGCTTATGGGTTCCTCACTACTAGATCTGTTTTCTTCTGAGCAAGTTTCAAATTCACTAGTTGAGAGTTCCTCTGAACTTTCTTGTTCCTTGTCACTAGTTGGATTCTCTTCTGAACTACTATACTCAACACCATAACCTAGTCCTGTTTTAATATGTGCTCTCCTTTGTTTTTCACAAAAACTAGCATGTGTAAGACCAGCTTCTTTCCAACTAGCAAGTTTATCTAACAAAGCATCTCTTTCTTTAGTCATCTTTTCTAATTCAGACACCTTACATCCTAACTTCCATTCACTTAGTTTTAATTGATAATCCTGTTGCTTATATTGTTCTGCCCAAGCTACTTCATTGTTTTCATGTGTTATTATTTTGGCTTCCATTGACTCTAAAGTCAATTGATAACCAAGAACTTCAGTCCTAGCTTTATTATGTTTATCACTTTTAGACACATAATCATTAAGTACCTTTTGATAAACATTATTACACTTAGAGCATACCTCAGTAGCAGTAGGTGAAGTAGGTGAAGTAGCAACCAAAGCCAGCAGAACAGGTTCATCTTCACTTTCCATGCTCCAATCAAAGCCTCCAAGACCTTCAGTAGAATCCAAAGCAAGACATCCTGGTTCCTCATCAAAAGCTGTGCTCCAATCAAATTCCTCCATTGCAACCATAGACAGAGTGACTGGTTAATCATCAAATTCAGTACTCCAGTCAACGTCTGATAGATTTTCTTGAGCCACTAAAGATTTTGGTTTTGGTTCAGGAACTTCCTTGATTTCAATCTGGGTTTTAGGTTTCTCAATCAACCTGTTTGCTTGATACTTAGCAAACTTGCATTCCCTTGCAAAGTGTCCAGTCCTTTGACAATTGAAGCATTCAATCTTAAACTTATCAAATGCTATACCCTGTTTGGCTTTGAAATCAATGCCTCTTCCTGTTTTCTTCATGAACTTCTTGATCCTAGCAGTAATCATAGCAACTTGCCATCTGATGTCAATTTCTTCAAGATCATCTTCTTCAATCTGCAGCAGATCTTCTTCATAGGTAACAGGTAAAGTGGCTTGCTGAGCAAAGAATGAGCACACAACATCATCACAATTGATGTTGTTTGAGGGTGGTGAAGTGGTAGTGGTCATAGTTGTGTAAACATCACCAACAGTACTTTGTACAGGATAAGCAGTACTTTTAGTGGAAGTACTGCTTGTTTTTGCAGATGACACAAAAGCAATATTGTGTGAGGTTGAACCAGATTTACCATTCATCTCATGCTCATACACCTTCAAGTTATTGTAGAGATCATCAAAGTCCATAGTAGCCAAATCAGGTTGACCTCTGATCATAGTAGCAATGACATGCCAGATAGATGGTAGACTCCTTAGAAACTTCAAGTTTGCATCTTCAGTAGATATATCTACACCATGTATCTCTAGCATGCTGAGAAGATTTTGAAATCTCTCATAAGCAGCATCAAGCCCTTCTCTTTCTCCAACAGTAAAAGTTTCAAACTGCTGCTTCAACAAACTTCTGTGCATCTTCTTGGAAGCATCATTACCTCCAAATCTTGTCTTGATAGCAGCCCATAATTGTTTTGCATCCTTAGCATTGTGAAACTTTAGCAGGTGACCATCAGGTATAGCAGACAATAGTATGTTGAGAGCTTTGTCTTGATTTCTTTTCACAGTAGCAGATAGTTATGGCTGAGGTGGTCTGGGTTGTCCCTCAACTACTACAGGTTCTTCAAGAACTTGATTGCCATTGACAATGATATCCCAGAGTGCATAGTTAGTGATAGCAATGTACTGCCTCATCTTCATGCTCCATAGATCATATTCGCCCTTCTTGACTATAGGAATTCGAACAGTGGTGATGGATGGCATTGGTGTAGGTTCAGGTGTCGACATCTTGTAGGGATGGTTTAGAAAATCGGTTTGGTTTAAGGTTTCTTCTTAATCAGAGTTTCAACACAAGCTCTGATACCACTTGTTGGATCGTTATACTCTGACCAAACTATCTTATATAGCTTGTTAAGGGTTTAGCAGTCTTGGATAAATCCTAAACTACTAATAATTAAACACTGAATTACTCTGTTTAAGTATGCGGAATTTACTTAACAAAGCTAAGAAGAATAACAAACTTCAACGATTATATTAACACCTTGAATCTGCTTATCGAATACAGACTCACAACAACCCTAATAACTCTAATATCAAACTTTAGCTTTTCTCTAAAATCGTATATAACTAATATCGACCTAGGGATCCTTTTATAGGCACAAGGAAAACCCTAGTCGGTTTACAATACTTGAACGACAAGTAAACTAACTCTAACTATAGAATATTCTAGAATTTACATAATATTCCTAATTTAATCTTTGCATGTCGTCAGTCTTTTTATCCTTTGCAGTACTTTGACTTTATTCAACGAGCAGTACTTTGATCTTGAGCAGTACTTTGACTTATATACTTGAGCAGTACTTCAACATTTATACCCCAACAACAGGTTTTTTCTGTTTTCCTTGATTTCATGTTTTTCGGTTACGGATTAAGCGGTTCAACTCGGTTTGTTGGTTTATCGGGTTTTCTGAACAACCCTATCTATAACTCAAAAACATGAAAAAAAATATGGATAATCATTTATAAATGTATCTAACTTGTCACATTTTTTAGTTTTGTGTAGCGAATAAAGTTTTTTGCAAGTTCAGGTACTAACTTTACAAATTTCGTCACTTTGGTGTATTATTTTACCTCCACAACCGGTTTTTCCAAATGGAATAAGTTACCATCCAATGTCATTATCTTTTTGGCCAATTTTTCCATTTATGTGTATCTAACTTGTCCACATTTTGCATTTGTACGTATCTAACTTGTCACATTTTTCGTTTATATGTATCTAACTTGTTACATTTTTCATTTATAAATACATCTAACTTTTCATATGATGCGGATTATTGCAAAACACAAGAAGTTTTACAATCCACCTATGCAGAGTACCTAACCGCTGCTGTGTAGTATAGGTAAGACACGGTGGATTGATCGTTCTCTAAGGGAATAATGAGGTAGGCTCAAAGTGTACGTCGAATTAAGTCAATGAGTTGAAGGAAGATTACTATTGGTCTTTTATGTTTTTATATGAAAGCAAATAAAATCACGGGTATTGGAAGAGTTGGTTTTTAAAACTACTAATTAAGCTAAATTAAAACTAAAATAATTATTTGGAAAAGTATTTTGGTGAAGGTCGTATATTAGTAAAATGTATTTACTTAGAATTTCATTAGTCTCAAATTATATTTTAATGATTAGTCGAATTGCCACATCCTTGTCTAATTAGAGCGTAGTATTCCCTAATATCAATTGAGGGTTGGTTACTCCCTAACTTCTATGAACTATGTTCTAATTGAGCGGCGCCGACAAATGCCCTTTTAATTTCTCAATTTTCATGATGCAAACACAATTCAAGCATTAAATGTCACACCCTCGCTAAAGCGGAAACACGAGGTGCAACATAATCAATAATCATCACAAAAGAGATATAGAACAATACCATAATTTACATTAAGAAAAATAAAGTATGTCATTACAACATTGTTATAGCCGACATTGGCAGTTAAAATACAAAGTTTAGTTCCCAAAAGATAGCTTTGTTACATAAAGACCATTAGTGACATGTGTAAACTTCATTATGCAAAGACCTCGAAAAAAAACTTACTGACGATCACCTAAAATGCATGAGAGGAAACGGGTCAACTATGAAAATAGTTGGTGAGTACACACGGTTTATATAATATGAAAAACCTTTTAAGAAAGTTCACAAGGCAAAGGCATTGTAAATCCACTCAGTTGCAAATCCCGCCCATACAAAACTTGCAACTTGTGTGTTCACAACTCATTGCATATAAAGTAATATGTGGTAGTCAAGCACACGCAGTCATAATAGTTCACAATATAAGCACCACGTATATAATAATGTATGCCAGGAAAAGCCCCTAAAATAAATAATATGCGTCCCGTAACATAGTGAACGAGAGGTTGGCCGACCTCTAATAGCGCTATCCATACTACCTATTGATAGGAGACTAACAATGCGAATCTACGAACACTACATCATACAACTATTATATACAATTAAGAACGCTCAGAACATGGGAGACTTTGCACGCTTGACGAATGCGTTTTTCAAGTGGTGAAGCTTATAAACTCGAGTCGTAGTCCCAACGAGGGTTGAACTGATCCAGTCAAGTAAGTCGTGAGTTATGTGAAGAGAATTGGTTTAAAAGATTTGATTTGGTTTTGATTACTCTACGAAATATGTTTAAAACTTAATGCAAATAAAAACGTGTTTAAAAGAAATAGAATTACGAACAAAGGAAAACATTAAACTTGATGAAACTAAGATAATTAAAAAGAAAGAAAAATTTAAGAAAGAAAAGTAAACTAAGTACGTAAAATGTTTTTGGATTTTAGATTTAATAAATGAAAAGTAAACGGGGTTAATACACAAAAAAGTTACTAAACTTTACAAAAAAGTTCGCCTAAGTTACTGAACCTTCATTTTGTTCACTTAGGTTACTGAACTTTCGGGAAACATACACTCGAAAATTCAGTCTTAGTTCGAGTAACCTGAACATATATTTTTTGATAAGTTTAGTAACCTGATTGAACAAAGTTTCAAAGTTAAGTAACCTGAAAAAGTATATTTTTATAACTTCAGTAACCTGAGTGAAAAAAGTTTCATAATTCAGTAACCTAAGTGAACAAAATGAAAGTTCAGTAACTTAGGCGAACTTTTTTGTAAAGTTTAGTAACTTTTTTGTGTATTAACCCAAGTAAACGTAAAGCTTATAAAAGATTTAATGAACTAAGACGACACGAAAGTAAACTAAGATAAGAAGATTTTTAGAAAATTTCGACAGAGTGTCGTTTAGATCTAATAAAAGAAAACCTAACTCGATTAACGATGAGGTGGATAAAAGCCAAGCCCGGCTTATAAAAGAAATGAAACTAGACCCATACTCACAAGATTAAAGAAAAAAAGTTCATACTCGCTAAAAATTACTCATACTCGCTAAAAAAACCATACTCGCAGAAAACTTTTCATACTCGCTAAAAACTTCAAAGAAAATCCATACTCGCTAAAACTTAAACCCAAACTCGCAAAATAAATTTGATACTCGCTAAAAAATAACGATACTCGCTAACTTATACTCATACTCGCTAAACATGAAAAACCATACTCGCTAAAAAA
>LBNU01008655.1:962-41912 GCA_014162995.1 Artemisia annua | reverse complement strand
AAAATCCATACTCGCTACTTTCTGAAAAATAACCATACTCGCTAAACCCTAAAACTCATACTCGCTAAAAATGATTTTGGACGCTGATTTTTTATTTATTTATTTATTTTATTTTTTTTACATGAAACTAATTGATCTAACTAATAAAACTTAATAAAAACTAATGAAAACATATGAAAACTTTTTAGAAAACTAATTTATGAAGCTAAATAAGCTGAAAATAAGCTAACGACACCAAAATAAGCTCTAACCCATAACTTTCTTTCTTATTCGAATAAGACACATGCAAAGGTGACAAGAATTTATAAAAGCTTTTGTAAGAGATTAAGATGAACACAAAACAATGAAAAACACTCACAAATATAAGCTCAAGATGATGTAAGATTGAAAAGAAGGATTATAAAAAAAAAAGACATGAAAATAAGCTTGCATTAAAATTAAAGACTTACACTAAAGAAAACTAATTACCTACTCCTATGAGGACCAACCCTCTAAATCTAACCAACCTTCTAAATGAGGTGGTGATCTCTATTTATAGGCCAAGGCTTTCACATGTTTTGACGTTGTTGCACGTTTAGCCCTTGAACCTTTACAATTCATGATAAACTCACTAAAATTACATTACAAACGTTACTAATAAACTAAATACTAAACGTAGAAGTCTTGTAACTTGGAGGATTAGAGTTGACGTGTATTTCAAAGGTCTTCAAAGATGCAAAAGTGACCACTTGCTCGAACTTAGAAAGCTTTTTCCTCATAAATCTCTTTCAATTTCGATTAAGCGTTTCTTTCGTCTTCTTGAGCTTTTAAGAAATAACTTTGTCGTCTTGGGCTTTTCTTAAGTAGATATTATCGTTGACTCGGCTTCTTGACACTTTTCCACATCTCGTGCTCGTTTTAGGGCTTTTTGGTTGATTTTGTTGCCGTTTATGCAATATCCTCTCCTGCACAGTCACAAACACAAAAACACGATATCTTTGGCGTTTAACGTTAGTTTTTGGTCTAATAGAGCCTGAAAATGGTGAATAAAAAGTATGTGAATAAGCACATACCAACGCTCCACCAATAAGGCGAGACTTTAGGTCAAGAACGCTCCACCGACACGGTGAGACTTTAGGTCATAGTACATACGGTTCATTAAGTTCAAAACAAGTCATAAGTTCGCAATAAAGTTCAAGAGTTTGATTTAAGTTCAAAAGTTTATGTAAAAAGAATTCATAAAATAGTAATCAATTTAGTTCAAGTAAAATTCATGCATCCACCCCAAAGCGATTAAAATAGTTAGAAAAAAGGGTTCGTGAATACTCACCTAAGTAGGTAAGTAGACGAGAACAATTACGGTTTACAAAGACGACTAAAAAAAAACCAATGAACATGCACTTTCCAACCCCGATCTTTGTCACAGTATATTTATGTATTTGCACTATCAATATTTGTTCTATCTTTCTGTTGTTTTTATTTTACACGAGATAAGAAAAAGTTTAATAGAATCAACTTCAATTTATACTTACAAAATTTACGTAGGATTAATATGATAAATATTAGAGTTCCACATATGTCTAGCAAGACTTATTTGGTGTCATACAACTAGCCTTAGTTAATCACGTGGCTTTTCCTTATTCTCGTTAGTCACTTTCCTACTTGATAAAATATATCTGGACAAACTTTCGAACTAAGAAACCAAGACATATTATAAAGTACTAAAAGCTTATACAATTCTAAACTTGCTAGATAAAAATTAAATATAAAATACATTTTTATTTGCATGTCATGCGTGGCTACGTAAGAGAAAATCAGAAATTTTCATGTAAATCTTGTTTAAATATAGTTATCTTGCTTTAGCGGGGTGTAGTTTGGTACCGGTAATTACTAACGTTAAACTCTTAAGTCACGAAACTAAAAACTGGGCAACGTAAAAATATAAAGCTTGTAAAATTGTTAAAACTTATCAATATACTCCATATTAGTATATTAGATGAGTGATAAGTTTAACGATGTGCGTAAATATTTTTAAAACCTAGAGACGTAGGTTCGAGTACACATAAAACGTAAAACGTAAAACGTATATAATTTACATAAAAATGGTAAATTAATAATAGTTCATATAAAATATATCTCTAAGAAAAAAAATAAAATGCCTAAAACACCTAGACTGATCATAGTCTAGTGTTGGTTACGAGTTAAGCGTACGCGATTGAATTTACGTAACTACTTATAAAAGTAATATTACTTAAAACAATAATAATAATAGGTCAAAATAAATAGTCTAATTATAGTCTGAAATGTACGAGTTGCTACAGTCTCCACCCGTGAATGGAATTCAGTCCCTGAATTCAATTCGTTCGTTCTACAAATGTACGTTCTCATGGTTAGATTTGATAGGGCAAAGTTTCCCATTCTCGAGCATAGCCCTCAAAAGACCTTCAGGTAGTCGATTCTAATTTAATCTCACAACTCATCAGGCAAGAACTATCATGAGATTAAACTGAATCAATTTGAGTAACAACTTGACTCTTAGCTGATTTTCGCAACTCATCAGACAAGAACTGTCACTAAAATCAAGCTAGGAAACAATTTGTCAGGAAAATAGGATTCAACATCCTTGGAAAAAAAGTCTTTTGAAAGATTGGATCGATTTTGGAATTGTTTACACCAATCAAATCAACTAATAAAAAGGAAACTAAGGTCGAAAACGCTAGGTCTCAGAATATATCAATGTCGTGAACTAAGTAAGAAATGGAAATAAGTCATGCACTCAAGATCAAGGGGTACGGAAGTAAGGAGGTTGTTCAAAAGAATGTACCCGACATGTTGTCATGGTTCTGCGGGGTTAAATGATTCCCTCGGAAGTAAGCTCGGCCACGTGCGGTGGGAATATCAATGTTCTGATCTCGAGGGCCTTCAATTGCCAACGCCAGGTTTGGACGATTCTCTCCTTGGTTAGGAGTTCTTTTCAACTTTGGACATGTATTTCGAAGATGATCCAAGCTTCCACACTCGTAACAAGTTGGCCTTTGTCCTTGGTTCCTAGTCCTGTTTGAGCAATTCCGCACGAAGTGGCCCATTTGTACGCATTTGCTGCACCTTGGGCAGTCTCCTGAGTGGTGATAGTTACATCCAGTGCACATAGGATGTGGACCTTCATATCTTCTGGGCCCTTGAGTTATTGCTCCATAGTTTCCCACTACTCGTTGTCTCTTGTCCTATTGGTTTTGGTCACGGCTTCTTTGCTGATCTTCCTGTCTTTTTCGTCCTTCGTCGTTTACTTTCATTAGTCCACCAGACCTGATCACATCATTTGTCAAGCGGTCTGCCATGCCTACAGCAGCTTGTAGAGTGGTTGGTTTGGATGAGGTGACATCCCTCCTGATCTCAGGGATCAAACCCCAAATGTATCGGTCAATCAACTTTTCCACAGTAGAGACCATGTGATGAACCATTCTGGCCAACTCGTGGAAGCGGACCGTGTACTTATCAACCTCCACCCCTATCATCAAATGGTTCCAAAATTCTGCTTCCAGCATCTGAACTTCATCTTTTCTACAATATTCATCAGTTAGTAATCTTAAATCCTTCCCAAGATAACCCATTTGCAGCTTCTCTTCCTATGGTCTGTAGTTGGTTGTTCCACCAGGTCAATGCTCGACTCTGGAGTAGACCCGCAGAGAACTCAACCTTATTTTCTTCAGCACACTTGGTGATGCTGAGTTTCGACTCAACATTCTCGAACCATGATATCAGACCAACGACACCCTTGGTGCCATGAAATTCCTTTGGCTTGCATGCCATAAAGGTCTTATAGCTGCATCCATGACCAGTGTTTGAAGTACCTTCTCCAGCGTTTGTTCGTCTAGCATCAAGGTGTGCAACAATCTGGGTGAGTAGGTCAGCTATTCCAGCGGTATTGTCGTTTGAGCCTTCACTGTTGTTACATCCTGAGCGGGTGTTCATTGAAGCCATGGTTCTATAATAAACCGAAACGTTGCGTTGAGTAAATGATATACTATCGAAAACGGATGACGTACAGTACAAAGATAGTCGTGATATAGAGATCTTAATATGACGGGATCAAAGACGTGCTTAGTCTAACGAGTAGTAAGGTGGCAAAGAGAAAGAATAAGTAAGGTATAGTAACATAAACGCGAACATACAAACATGCTATACATACCCACCCGACCAATGCAATTTCAGGCGACCAGACTCTTTGACCCGACCAAACATGATCTGAGACTACTACTCCCTTAATCACATGATTCTTCCTGAATTAAACATAGGTGATCAGGCTATGTCTACTTGAGGATTAATAATGCAATGATTAGACTAGTCAACTCGTATGATGTTCGGTGTTTATGAAAAACGTTATTTTGGTTATAGTTGCAATTTTTATTTTAGAAAAACCGGAATTCTCTATAACCTCTAGCTCTGATACCAATCTGTCACACCCTCGCTAAAGCGGAAACACGAGGTGCAACATAATCAATAATCATCACAAAAGAGATATAGAACAATACCATAATTTACATTAAGAAAAATAAAGTATGTCATTACAACATTGTTATAGCCGACCTTGGCAGTTAAAATACAAAGTTTAGTTCCCAAAAGATAGCTTTGTTACATAAAGACCATTAGTGACATGTGTAAACTTCATTATGCAAAGACCTCGAAGAAAAACTTACTGACGATCACCTGAAATGCATGAGAGGAAACGGGTCAATGATTCGTTGTGTTTTAGTGTGCAAAACAACAAGTACACAAAAATATCAACAAAGTGGAGTCAAAGTTATCGTGAGTGACAACAAGACGTGGAGAAATACAAGTAAACCTTTTAGGAAAAAGATTACCTCGTAAACTCGTGCAATGTGATATTTGTGAGACCGGGAAGTGATTTCCCGAGTCGTACCCCAACGTGGTGTGAATGGAAAGTTTCGTGAAAGATCGAGATTAAAGACTTGTATGTTTGGTTGTGAAGGATTGTTTGGGTTTGTTGTACGTTAAATTAACGGAAATGGAAAATTAACAAACGAAAATGAAAATAAAATAACCTAAAGGGAACAAAAGGCTATTGGCAAACTAAGAAAATCCTAAAATACTACGGGAATCAAAAATAGGTATCGGGAATCCTAAAATATAAGTAAACAAATAAACGCGACGTTTATTTAAGATAAACGTCAACGTAACAAATAAAAACGTGAAATATTAGCTACGCAAATCCTACGGGCCTACAAACAATTTTCTAACGCACTAAAAGACAAAAGAAAATTTTAGAAAAAAGAAATTTAATTATTTAATAAAAATCCTAATTATTATGAATTAAAAACTAATTAACACAAATTAAATTCTAATAATTAATTTAGAAAACCTAAAAATCCCAAACTTTTTTAATAAATTCTACAAACTAAATCTAATTTAAGAAAAATATGAAAAGTAGTGGTCCAGTATCAAAATAAGCAGAAATTAAGCAAGACTAAAGCTAAAAGGTTTAAATAAGCAAAACAAACAACAAGTCTATAAATAATAATAATGCAAGAGTTAACTAATAAAAGACCCAAGGGCGAGTGGTAATGTGTGTTGTGGTTGTGTCTGCTATGACCAGAAGGTCTGGGGTTCGAATCTCACCCAGACTTTTTGCAAATTAATTTTTTTTTCAATTTTTCTTTTTGCAACACTCTTTAAACAACAATATCAGCCAACTTTTGAAAAGCCACTTGTGCTGAGGAGCTTTACATAAGCTTATGCAAAGCTTAAATCTCAACAGTTATAATGATTTATGTCTAAGTGAGTTTCAAACAAGCTAAAAGCTAGCCAAATAAGTGACAAACACAAACCAACCCAAGCACAAGCTCACACACCCTTAGACTAACATGATTAAGCTTACAACAAGCAAATAACAACAACTAACAACCTAGGTCAAACAAAAATTAAAATCAATAAACTCAGTCAACTGATCTAACAACAGTAGCAGCAGACAAAGTGCTCAAAAGAGGGGCCAAAATAAGCAGTGTAAATAAGCACTAAGGGGAACCTAAAAGCAAGCCAACAAAGTCTACCTAGGGGGGAGTCTAAAGCAACATAAATCTCAGCAAATGATCCTGAATTGAGCTACTTATGGCCAAATGAAATTTGTGTGAACCTGGGGTGCAGGGGAGGTAACAGGCCAACAGTTCATGTTCATGGTCAATTTCAAATGGCCAAATGGACTTCAAATTGCAAATTTCTTTTTGTTCTTGATAAACAACCAACCAAAGATTAATAAACAACAAAAACTTTGTAATTTCACCCAAAAATGAACCCTAGGGATTCAATTGAAATCTGTCCCATTTTTATGCACATGAAACTTTGACTTCTGAAAATTTGAACAATAGTTGACTTTTATAAACTTTGGTTGGATTCTACTGACTTAGGATGATAAATTAAGTTAAAATGAAACTAAATTAGGCTATAGTAACAACTAATGAAAAGATTTAAGTGATTATGATGTTTCACAAGCTAACAGTTAACAAAATCAATGGATAAAAAGCTAATTTTGACTTTTAAATGAACAAGTACTGGATTTATTGACTAAAGTGACATAATATGACCTAATCTAAGTTGTCTACTCTAAAGATTACTACTGAAACAAAGGCTAACACAGAAAAACCATTAGAACCAAACACCCCTTTAAAATCTGTTAAAGGAAATTTTGTGAAGCCACTAACAATCTTAGCAAATGAAACTGAAAATAGAAAGTGTGCTAACATGAAATAGGTTCAACAGAAGCAAGATTAACAGCAAACAACAACAATTACTACTAATAGCAAATTATGCTAAAATTAAACCTTACAAATTTTTCCAAAGTGAAAGCAGTTGAGAACCAAGACCAAGATCTTAAACCTATGCTCCCATGAGCTCTAAACCAAATCATTCAACATTCATTTGCTACAGCTTTCCTTCTCCTTCTTCTTCTTTTATTTATTTTTGATTTCTTTGTGACTTTTCTTTCTTTCTTTTCTTTTCTGAGTTCTGCTTTCTTTGCTTTAAAATAACTTTAACAAACTTAATCTAAAAATCTGAGACAACTTAAGTAACAATTGAAGGCAATAATAAGAAATTTAAGATTTTTAATAAAAATACGAATTGGAACAAACTTGAAGGAAACTTTAATTAAACTTGAAATTTGCAATTACAAAAGTAAACTAAGCTTAAAAACAGAAAGATACAAGAGAAAAGGATGCCCTAATGGCTCATACAAGTGTCTTATTTATACTAAACTAAAAACTAGGGTTTGCTTCACTCCTTGTGCTTCTTCCTCTGGAATTAGGGTTCCAAAAGCCTTCCTTGAACCTTGCGAACAAATCCCAATCGTCAATTTAAAGTAACCATGATCTAAACCCTCAATTCCATTTTGGCGGGAAAGTTTGGTTGTGGAGTTTGGATTGCCAGCTTGGCAATTGGGGTTAGGTAGGGATTCTGGAGAGGTAGTGGGATGGGGAATGGTGATGGGGGAGCTTTTGAGGGTGGATTGAGTGTAGCAGTGATGGTGTTGGGTGGTGAGTTTATGTCCAGTGGGTAAGGGAGGGTAAAGAGAGGTGGAAGAAGGGTTTGACCCGTTTGACTGTTTTATTTATTTATTTATTTATATAAATAAACGGGGGTGTTTTGGGTTTTTGATTATTTTGGGCCTGGAAGGGTTTATGGGCCAGACGGGTTATATAAGGGGTATTGGGTTTAGGTTTTAAGAGTTTATTAAAGGGTCCATTTGGTTTAGTAGCATATATAACAATAAGGACCAAAGATGTAATTTCTGAAAACCAAAGGACCAAAGCTGCCAATTTTCCAAACTCATCACAAGGACCAATATTGTCATCTCTTGAATTACCAAGGTCAACTTGCCACTTTTCCTTTAATTTAAAATTCCTGAGGGTCATTTTTGCCAAATTGCAAACTTGAGGGACTGAACCTGTAAATTTCTAAAAATGTAATCCAAGGATCAAACTTGTGATTTTAGGATTGCTGGAGGACTTTTGTTGGCTTTTCTTCAATAACTTCTCTCCAGGGACCATTTCTGTCATTATCTGAAAGTTCAGGGACCAATCTTGCCAAATGTGAAACTTCAGGGACTAAACTTGTAACTTTTTGAAAGCTTTTCACCCAAAGATCATTTTTGATAAATTTTGACTTTTAAGAATTTAGTTTGACTTTTCTTTTCAAAATAAATGCTCAGGGACTATTTTTGTCAAGTTTTAAAAGTCGGGGGACTGAAACTGCCATTTATGCAAACTTTATACGATTTTCATCTGTTTTTAATCATTTTGCATTTAAAACATATAAAACGCGATCTTTGGGATATTTTCAGTATTTTGATGTATTTCCGAGTGTTTTCACGTGTTTTGGCAGTTAAAATATGATAAAAATGATGAGTATTTGCACACTCATCAGTCAACTATGAAAATAGTTGGTGAGTACACACGGTTTATATAATATGAAAAACCTTTTAAGAAAGTTCACAAGGCAAAGGCATTGTAAATCCACTCAGTTGCAAATCCCGCTCATACAAAACTTGCAACCTGTGTGTTCACAACCCATTGCATATAAAGTAGTATGTGGTAGTCAAGCACACGCAGTCATAATAGTTCACAGTATAAGCACCACGTATCTTATAATGTATGACATGAAAAGCCTCTAAAATAAATAACATGCGTCCCGTAACATAGTGAACGAGAAGTTGGCCGACCTCTAATAGCGCTATCCATACTACCTATTGATAGGAGACTAACAATGCGAATGTACGAACAATACATCATACAACTATTATATACAATTAAGAACGCTCCGAACATTGGAGACTTTGCACGCTCCACCAATAAGGCGAGACTTTAGGTCAAGAACGCTCCACCGACACGGCGAGACTTTAGGTCATAGTACATACGGTTCATTAAGTTCAAAACAAGTCATAAGTTCGCAATAAAGTTCAAGAGTTTGATTTAAGTTCAAAAGTTTATGTAAAAAGAGTTCATAAAATAGTAATCAATTTAGTTCAAGTAAAATTCATGCATCCACCCCAAAGCGATTAAAATTTTAGAAAAAGAGGTTCGTGAATACTCACCTAAGTTGGTAAGTGGACGAGAACAATTACGGTTCACAAAGACGACTAAAAAAAACCCAACGAACATGCACTTTCCAACCCCGATCTTTGTCACAGTAAATCTATGTATTTGCACTAACAATATTTGTTCTATCTTTCTGTTGTTTTTATTTTACACGAGATAAGAAAAAGTTTAATGGAATCAACTTCTATTTATACTTACAAAATTTACGTAGGATTAATATGATAAATTTTAGAGTTCCACATATGTCTAGCTAGACTTATTTGGTGTCATACAACTAGCCTTAGTTAATCACGTGGCTTTTCCTTATTATCGTTAGTCACTTTCCTACTTGATAAAATATATCTGGACAAACTTTCGAACTAAAGAAACCAAGACGTATTATAAAGTACTAAAAGCTTATACAATTCTAAACTAGCTAGATAAAAATTAAATATAAAATACATTTTTATTTGCATGTCATGCGTGGCTACATAAGAGAAAATCAGAAATTTTCATGTAAATCTTGTTTAAATATAGTTATCTTGCTTTAGCGGGGTGTAGTTTGGTACCGGTAATTACTAACGTTAAGCTCTTAAGTCGCGAAACTAAAAACTGGGCAACATAAAAATTTAAAAGCTTGTAAAATTGTTAAAACTTATCAATATACTCCATATTAGTATATTAGATGAGTGATAAGTTTAACGAAGTGTGTAAATGTTGTTAAAACCTAGAGACGTAGGTTCGAGTACACATAAAACGTAAAACGTAAAAGGTATATAATTTACATAAAAATGGTAAATTAATAATAGTTCATATAAAATATATCTATAAGAAAAAAAATAAAATGCCTAAAACACCTAGACTGATCATAGTCTAGTGTTGGTTACGAGTTAAGCGTACACGATTGAATTTACGTAATTACTTATAAAAGTAATATTACTTAAAACAATAATAATAATAGGTCAAAATAAATAGTCTAATTATAGTCTGAAATGTACGAGTTGCTACATTAAATATAACGAACATCAAGTTAATATAATAACTACGCTTTTAGTCGGACGTTCAAGCTAGTATAACTTGACCTAGCCAGTTTTCCTATTTCTAATGCAAAATCAACTAATCAACAATAGACGACACACAATAATCAATAACTAAGTTTCATGCAATCCTGAGCAAATACTATTAAATTTTGCCTAGCATAGTAATGAAAAGAAAACCAAATAAAGAAATCAAACAATCACACATAAACATAATTGAATGATTAATTAAATAACTTATCTCTTCAATACATAGGAAGTCTTGGGGCCAAAATGCCTGAAAAACAGTGGTAATTCGCCCTAAGTTCGGACTTCTAGGTTATCCGAAAGTTGCACACTTACAATGAAAATAATACGAGAATACATATAGATTTAGACTTGTGACGGCGTCACTCGTTAGATGTGACACCCTCAGCTTGCCGCCAGTTAGGGTTTCACTCTTTGCACCGACTTAATGTGCGTCAGGTTTATTTTGTGACGTCGTCGCCCTTCACTAATTTGGTCATGACGCCGTCAGAGTGAGGCCGTCTTCATCACCTGAGCCGTCACTTGTAATTTCTGAAACTTCAAGATCTTTGAGATCTTTAAGTGACGGCGTCACTTGTTTTTCCCGATGTTGTCGTTTTCTTTGTTTTTCTGTCCACTCGAGCCTAAAACGCGTTTTATTTGCTTCCTAAGTACCTAAAACTCTGATAGAAACGATTTAGGGCAATAAATGATCGAATATTTATGGATTTAGAGGCTAAATGACCCCCTAAAACGTATAAAATTACACCTCATCAAACATTCCTACACTTTGTATTTGCTTGTCCTCAAGCAAATATGCTTTTATCCTAATCAAGTTACAAGTTCGAGGGCATTTAGCATTGGTTTAAAGATAATTTAGAATATAACTCATTCTACAATGGTCATAACAAGCACGAAAATTATATACTAGCACCTCAAATAAAGTGGTTGGATTCTCTCATTTCTCGAGTGTATAGGTAATATAACATTATGAAAATGGACAAACAAAAACTCTCTTTACCTGTCATAACACATAGATTACTATAGGCTTGATAAAGGATCAAACCTCCACCACTTTGGTGTAAGCACTTAGGATAAACTATTAAAGAGGACTTTAATAGGGTTGTAACGTTTGGTGTAAGGATAAGGAAAACACGGTTTTAGGGATATGGAGAATTTTACTGGTGGCAAGTTAATAATCTAATATAAGTATATAACTACATATGCAAAGTGGCGTTGCTAATCCAAGACTCGACAAACTAACTCTAACTCTTTTTTCTTTCTTTTCTTGACTCTTTCGTGACTTAAACAAAATCATGATGGCAGTCCGTATTTTTATTATTTTTATACACTTTTGCCTTGCCAGCTTTTGATCTGCTGAAAATAAATAACATAAATAACTCGGGATATATAATTGCATCCCTAAACTTGCATTTTTGCATAAATATAATGAATTGCAAGGATCAAAACATGTGAAGTATCTTAATATAACGTATACATGGGGGTAATAATTTAACTTTAATCCCTACTACTCCATAATAAATACTACCATAAGTCTCAATCTTCCAAAAACTATATTTACAATATCTGACTCGACTTAGCAACCATATAAACAACTACATAATTTACTAAGGGTTTAACATAAATGTTGTAACAATAATGCACTAAAAATGAGTGCATACAAGGAACACTAAGGCAATTTGGGTGTAACATTTAGTGGGGTGTAAACAATTCTCTTCATTAATATTTCGGAATCCACTGAAATATCAAGAGAACCACGAAAAAGATCGGCTTAGAGTGGTGTACTAGGGGTATCTTGTACGAAAAATGAGTACATATCAACGGTGTATCGTAATTACTTGACCAATGTAGCCAATGTAATTATAATAAATAGGTTAAAAATAAGGGTTATCTAATGCCTCTTATCATGTTGTAAATCCTAAACACACGAATGTGATATCACTAGCGATCTTAGAATGCATCAATAAAGCAAGTTCTATAATCTATGTATTACCGTTACACTCATAAGCATTAATGATAAATGTATTTTCCTATATATTTAAATGCGGACCTCAAATTTTTTGGGTAAAAGTTTTGAGCGATATGGTTTTTGTGCTATCTATATAACTCCTATCCATAAGATGCTTTATTAAGACTAAAGTTTCACTTGTAAATGTCATAAAAAGTTTTAAATTTTGTGCTAGAATTTCTTTTACAAGTATTTCTTTCGGTTTATTACACAATTACTCAAGAACAAAACAATAACAAAAGCATGACTTATTTATAAGTTGTCTCTTTTTACCCTTCCAACACTTAAATTGGACATTGTCCCCAATATTCTTAAAAGTACCAAAATCGATAAAAGGGAAAAATAAAAAAGATCAAAGAAACTAGTATTCCCCTGATTAGTTCGCTATGAATGAATAACGAAAATACGGTAAAATCCTCCTCCAAGAAGATAAAATAGTCCTATGATATGCTTCTTGTCCAGTATGACCTGTAAATCTTAAGAAAACGAACATGAAACCTCGTATAAAATCGGCGGTAAACAGTATATATAATAAAACTAAACTAGAAAGCAAATAAGATATAATGCTTGCAAAATAATATTTACAGAAATCTGAAATTTTAAAAATTCTGGAAATTATAAAAAATTAAGTTTCAACAGAAAAACAAAAATATGGGAAATTTTATTGCTACAGTACCTGACACCGTCATTTTGTAATGGTGACGCCGTCAGGGTGACCTGACAAATTGTTTCGTTTTGTTTTTCTGGAAATTTCTAAAAAATTCTAACTTTTAAAACCTGTAAAATTTCCTATAAAACATTTATTGTTATTCGATACAAACATTTGACTCTAACAAACACGCAAAATAGATAGAATATATACTAATTGTAAATTGTAAATTTCTCATGTTCGAATGTCATTCTTTAAAAATAAATAAGAATTTTCCTACACTTATCTATTTGTAAAATTCCTTTATATGCAATTAATACGAAGTTAAAAATGAAATAAAACATTTTTACAAATTATTCGAAATATAAAATTTAAATAATTATAATCAAGCATATATGACACAATCAAAAATAAAATAAAAACATTAAACAATTAAAACATGGGTTACCTTTACGGTAAAAACAAATTTATAAAAATTAGGAAAAATAAAAACTTTTAAAAGTATTACACTTTAGAGAGAACCGATAACCAAATTCTTCTCTAATACGAGTACCTCCATGGCTCCATTAGTTTCTGACAATTCACGTGAACAGCAACGTGAAGTGAGAACGCATTAAGTTTATTATTTTATAGTTAATACTTTGCTTTTGTTATTGGCTAATTCCTTTGTCTAGTCCAAAATTTGTGTCAGATTCTAACAAATAATTCTTTGTCAAAGGGAATTAATTCGTTTTTCCGTTCTCTTTTGTCGACTTTTTTTTTTCTTTTCATTTTCTTTTTTAGTCGACTGCAATTCGATTTCTTAACACTACCTCAACCCTTGTTCATCACGACGAAGCTAATTATCTCGTTTGGTATTATTTTTTCAAAAGTTACTGTAAAAATTTTGATCTTCTAATTTCTAAAGCATGTCATTTGTGAATCTAAAAGTTCTCCTATGGTTGATTGGCTTAAAGTCAATTCCATCGTCAAAGATTTTTTTGGCACTTCCCGAGGCCCTTCAAGATAGACTTCTTGCTGCTAAAGTGCTAATCCCCAAACTGCAAAGCAAGCTTAGGGCATTCTTGAAATCATGTTTCTTGATAACGGAAACACTCGTATTATCGCTTTAAAAGGTGAACTACAGGTCATACAATTTGGTGATCGAATTGTTGATGCTTACTTTGAAAAGATAGAATCTATTGTTACGTTATTGAGTGCTCTTGGCTCTCCATTGAGTAACGATGATGTTATTACGTATGCTATTAATGGCTTGAGTGATAAATTCACTCATATTGTTAGTATAATTGCTCATCGGGATCCGTTTCTCGATCTAGTTATGATTCGCTACATGATTACAACTGAAGAGATGTGCCTCAACTCAAAGCAAAATTTTTTACCAAGGGTCGTTCTTATTTTGTGTGTGTTGAGTTTCGAGGCAGTTTGGGCGTTCGTTCCCCTCAAGCTCTAACTGCAGTGAGGATGTTAAGTGAGCTTATTTACATTTGATTGGTATTAGTATTTGTGTGAGACTAGTATTTGTATTGGTTTAGGCCCAAGCTCAAGTGTTAAGTTAGTCATTAATATAAATACTAAATCACATGTAACCATTACATATTACACTTTGTTGGTCTTTAGATATTTGAATCTATAGATTTAAATATATGCTTACTTATTGGTTATTTCCCTAATGCTCTTTCTTTTGATTTGATATTTCAAATCCATTTTGCAGCTACTTATGTGATGAAGATCTAAACACACGCCTTGTGTTAGATAGATACTTTGATAATGCTAACAAGCACGCGAAATTTACTTGTCAACACTTAGAAGATTATATGTATGGTGTGTATGATTGCTAATGAAACAGTGAACAATGAATATTATGAACACAGAAGTTTAACAAAACTCTTAGGTTCAATATTATTAATAATAATACGAGTGATCTTGGTTATCACTAGGGTTACACCTTGAAGCTTTTACAATGATACGTGTATGAAACATAAACCTAGGACCTTCTTTTATAGGACAATGAGTCCTTTACAAGATAAGTATAAACCTAACTATATAAGATATTCACAAGATCTTTTCCATACTTATCTAATACTTTAACACCCCCATTTTCAGAATTGCAGCGGAAAGGGACATGGGGTGCTATATATCGATTACATCGTACAAATATAATAAACAAGTTTAATACAAAGTTATATTTAATAAACATTCACCTTATAAGGTTAATAAAGTTTTACAAGAGGTCCCAAAAGAGTTTACAAAGTTTGAAAGATACATAGGATAATAAAAAGTCTTCAACATTTTATTACATAATAAAACATTTAAAACATGAGCCATCTTGATTGATAATCTTTCCTTGCGCGGCCCATCCAAGCTGAGGTTACTTACGGACCTGAGATAAACATGCTAAAAGTCAACAAATAATGTTGAGTGAATTCATAGAGTTTAGTAATAATAAATTGAATACAAGTATTATTCATCGGGTAACAAGTATGATCAGTACTTGTCGGGTTATCAGATTATAACATAGAGCTCATGAAACCGAACCTTAACCAAGTTTTATCATTTGCCCCGGTAGGGTAATATTTGCCATTTACCACATATTCTCAATATTATATGACCGTTGAAAGATGGGCGCTACCCATTCGGCCAGGCTGGTCAATGCCCAATATGCATATTTATAATATTAGCGTTCACACAAAATTAACGGTTCATGATGGGGACTTAATTGGCAAGAGACACTCAATGTCTTATAATCATGTATTCGGGTCAAGCATACCAAAAAGCTACTTGTATTCGTTTTGTAAAACTAGCATGTATCCCCCTCGCGAGGTTTATAAATCATTTAAAAGATTAAAAGCGAGGCTATAAACTCACTTGTAGTGTTGGAACTAAATGTAAGGAACGGATGTGTCAAACAAGGCGCGTTCACAAGCCGCAACCTATCATGAATGAATATTTTCTAACTTAGATTTAATAAGGATGTTATGAATGCAAATGTATATGCCATTTATACCACTCTTTTGTACTCAAAAATATATTGTTGTCGAAAATATAATTTACATCTTCGTATAAGGTAATAATGAATATTACATGTTGTTGGTATTTTTAGTGAAACAATAACTTTCGAAAAATCATAACTAATTCGTTATAAGTCCGTTTTTCAAGAATTTTATATCCCCGGTTAGCTCTAAACAAGTACTAATACATTTTTATCATGTTGGTACATTTTAATGAGGGTTAGGGGCCTGTTTTCATGGAAAACCTTATTACATCAGCAACATATTTTCAGGTTTTATAAGAAAACACTTGTAACTTGTTTATAGCGTAAATTTCTCGTTTCAAACTCATTTTAGTCCGTTCTTTTTGCAATGGTTTCCTTTTATTCTTAACTTTCTGAGTACCTTGTCAAAAATAAGCCATGAGTTGCTGAGTTTTCTAAATTTTATAAAAATGTCCAGGCTGTCCCAAATGGTTCAAAATAAATTTGGTATAACTTGTTTTTAACATAACTTTTTCGTTATAAACCCGTTTTTACCCGTTCTTTCGGCCATGGCTTCATCTTAAAGTGTATTTTCTTTATCTTAGGTCAAAAATGGGTTCAAACCTACTGAGTTTTCTGTATTTTTAAAATATGACCAGAAGCTTATATATAATGTCAAAAATGGTTTTCTCATCCTATAACTAATCTAATTTCATCATCAATCAAATCCAACAATCCCATAAACTACCATACACCTCCTCAAGGTGTCATGGGTTCCTAAATAACATCAAACCATCTCTACACCAAAACACTACATATATATATTTCATAAGTTTAACAAAACATAAGATTTGAGTGGTACAAATTACATCTACTTGCATGCATATAAAAATTAATTAAAATGTGGTAGAAATATACCAAGAACATGAAAGTTTAGTGAATCACTCACTTGGAAGATTACTAGTTAATTATGAAGAAAACCTTAACTAATCCATAGGTTTATATTTCAAAACCTTGTAATGGATGTTTATAAACACTTGTAAATACTTGTTCTTCAAAAATTTTTTCTTCTTGGTGGTTTTGATTATGGAACGAGCTAGAGAGGGAGTAGAACAAGAGAGTAAATTTTATTTTTGATCTAAAATTAGTTACATGCATAAAGTGGTAATAGAATGAGATAGTGGATTTATGTTGGTGTAGTTTTAGGACACCAAGTGTCCTTGAGACACAATATGGCCGGCCACCTCATGGGGAGGTGGTGGTTTGTATAATTTTTGTCCCACTTTGTTTTTACGGGGTACCGTTTAGTGCATAGCTTGAGTAGTTTTGACGTTTTCGGGTACCGGGTTAATTAGAAATAATTTTTAATGGTACCATAGTGATGAAATACTATTGTAAAAATTATGAAAATATAATTTTAGTAGATGATGAGTTTTTCAATAACTTTCACATTATTACTACGAATGCTTTCGTAGTTATATGTTTTTGATAGTTTTAAGTAATTAGTTCCTAAAATAAAAGTGAAAGTAACTTTTTAAATTAGGATTTCAAGGGAAAAAAAAAAAGTGGACTACAAGAAATGTAGAGTTGACATATATAGTCGTAGTGAAAGAATTGGATGTTTACGGATAACTTTCTACGAAGTTGGTTTATTAGAAATAGAATAGTTATTAAATAAACTATTATTTAAAATATAAGACATGAATTTTTGAGAAATGTCACAGCACGTACCACTTAGGAGAGCTCCGTCCCGGAGCTTAACTTGTTTTATCTCCTGACGGCTCATCAGTGAAAAGATGAGGATACTTTCCCCGGATTTGATCTTCGTGCTCCCACGTGTACTCTTGTCCTCGCCGGGTATTCCAACGAACCTTGACAATAGGGATGCGACTTTGCTTGAGTTGTTTTACCTCACGATCCATGATCTCTACAGGTTCTTCTATAAAGTGTAGCTTGTCATCGATCCGAAGTTCTTCTAATGGAATGATAAGACTTTCATCCGTCAAACACTTTTTAAGGTTAGAAACATGAAAAGTGTTGTGAATGCCTTGAAGTCCTTCAGGTAGCTCTAATTTGTACGCCACCGGACCAACTCTAGCTAAGATCTTGAATGGCCCGATATATCGTGGACTTAGCTTCCCACGCTTACCAAAACGAATTACACCTTTCTATGGCGAAACCTTGAGCATAACTTTATCACCTACATTAAACTCCAAAGGTCGGCGTCTAACATCGGCATAACTTTTCTGGCGACTACGAGCAGTTAACAAACGGTTCTTGATTTGAACAATCTTCTCCGTTGTTTCACGAATTATTTCCGGCCCTGTGAGTTGAGTATCTCCAACCTCACTCCAGCTAACAGGTGATCTACACTTTCGTCCGTAAAGAGCTTCGAACGGTGCAGCCTTGATGCTTGCGTGATAACTATTGTTGTAGGAGAATTCGACTAATGGTAAATGTCGATCCCAACTACTTCCAAAGTCAATCACACACGCCCTTAGCATGTCTTCTAGAGTTTGTATTGTTCGCTCGCTTTGACCATCCGTTTGCGGGTGGTACGCCGTACTCATATCCAAATTCGTATCCAACGCCTTCTGAAGTGACTTCCAAAACCCCGATGTAAATCGGCTATCTCTGTCGGATATAATTGAAATAGGCACACCATGTCTACAAACAATCTCTTTCAAGTATAGCCGAGCAAGTTTCTCCATACCATCAGTCTCTTTTATTGGTAGGAAATGAGCAAATTTCGTCAAGCGATCCAAAATGACCCAAATTGCATCATACCCACTTGGAGTTCTAGGAAGCTTAGTGATGAAATCGATGGTGATTCTTTCCTATTTCCAAATAGGAATATCAGGTTGTTGAAGAAAACCGGCTGGCTTTTGATGTTCCGCCTTCACTTTCGCACAAGTTAGGCACTTGCTAACATAGGTGGCAATCTCGGCCTTCATATTGGGCCACCAATACAGTTGTTTCAGATCGTGGTACATCTTATCTGAACCTGGATGGATAGAATATTTTGATTTGTGAGACTAGTGCATGATTAAGTCTCTCAAACCTCCAAATAACGGTAACCAAACACGATTACCAAAACATCGGGTTCCATCGGGACGAGTCTCAAATATTGGTTTGATCCCCTGCCCGAGATTCTCGGCTTTCACATTTTCTTCTTTCATTGCTTCTTCTTGAGCCTTAAGAATTTGCTCCGGTAACTTCGGGAGAATTGTGGTTGTCATGACCAAGGATCTAACATGTAATGGTTTTGCCCTTTCCTTTCGGCTCAAGGCATCAGCCACCACGTTTGCTTTTCCTGGGTGATAACAGATATCACAATCGTAATCACTTAGGAGTTCGATCCATCTTCGTTATCTCATGTTAAGCTCTTTTTGATCAAGGATGTATTGGAGACTCTTGTGATCGGTATACACCGTACACTTCGTACCGTACAAGTAGTGTCTCCATAGTCTAAGAGCAAAAACTACAGCACCCAATTCTAGATCATGGGTCACATAGTTTTCTTCATGAGTTCTCAATTGTCGAGAAGCATATGCTATGACCTTTTGTCGTTGCATCAATACTGCTCCAAAACCTTTATTCGATGCATCACAATAGACTACAAAATCTTCCGCCCCATCCGGTAATGCCAAGATAGGTGCGCTACAAAGTTTCTGTTTTAATGTTTGGAAAGCCTCTTCTTCGTCTTTACCCCACTCATACTTCTTATTCTTCTCGGTCAGCTTGGTAAGAGGTTTGGCTATTATAGAAAAACCTTCAATGAATCTTCGATAATAGCCAGCAAGTCCTAAGAATTGCCTCACTTCTGTTGGTGACTTCGGTGCAGTCCAATTTTGGATAGCTTCAATCTTCGAAGGATCCACATGAACACCTTTACTATTGATCACATGGCCGAGAAATTGTACAGATTCTAGCCAAAATTCACATTTCGAGAACTTGGCGTACAATTGCTCCTTTTTGAGTAACTCCAAAATAATCTTCAAGTGTTCTTCGTGTTCCTCCTTGCTCTTGGAGTAAATCAGAATATCATCAATGAATACAATTACAAACTTGTCGAGGTACGGTTTGCACACTCGATTCATCAAGTCCATGAATATCGCTGGTGCATTTGTCAATCCAAACGGCATCACTTGGAACTCGTAGTGACCATACCGAGTTCTAAATGCAGTAATTGGAGTGTCTTTTTCTCGGATGCGGAGCTGATGGTAACCTGATCGTAGGTCAATCTTGGAATATACACTTGAGCCTTGAAGTTGATCAAATAAATCGTCAATCCTAGGGAGTGGATAACGATTTTTGACCGTCAACTTGTTAAGCTCGCGGTAATCGATACACATACGAAAAGACCCGTCTTTCTTCTTCACAAACAACACCGGAGCTCCCCAAGGCGACGAGCTCGGTCGAATGAATCCTTTCTCCGACAATTCTTGTAGTTGTTCCGATAGCTCCTTCATTTCTGATGGTGCTAAACGATAAGGTGCACGTGCCACAGGTGCAGCGCCGGGCACTAATTCAATTTGGAACTCTACTTGTCGATGTGGTGGAAGTCCCGGTAGATCGTCGGGAAACACTTCCGAAAAATCACGGACAATCGGTACATCTTCTAATCGTCTTTCGATTGATCCCTTCTCTGTCACTTGTGCTAGATACAATTGGCACCCTTGTCCAATGTACCTTTGAGCCTTGATACGAGTTATGACCTTTAAATGAGACTTGCCTCTATCGCCTTCGATTATTAGTGTTTTGTTGTTGTATGGCATGCGAACAATCTTTTCACTACAAATGATTGCTGCGTTTCGGTAGGATAACCAATCCATTCCAATAATGACATCAAAAGTACCAAGTTCAATTGGCATGAGGTCAATACTAAATGGATGGTTCGCTAGAATTATGGTACAACCCTTTAGAACAGTGTTGGTACTAACCAATTTCCCATCGGCTAATTCTACTTCATAACTATAGTTTAACTTAATCGGGTTAATATTTATCAGCACACTAAAACTACTGGACACGAAGCTCTTGTCGGAACCCGAATCAAATAAAACTTTAGCATAATGATTATTTAGTAGAAACGTACCCGTCACAACATTCGGGCCTTGTTGCTCTCCCATTGCATACGCCTTATTATTCCCACCTTTATCATTTCCTTTGTTAGGACAATTGTTACTCTTGTGCCCTTTCTCCCCACAGCCATAGCAAGTTACCACCTCACCTTTATCATTTCCCTTATTCAGACAATTCTTACTCTTGTGCCCTTTCTCTCCACAGCCATAACAAGTTATAATTGGCTGTGTATTAGCACCAGTAACGGTAGCCTTACCCTTACAATCGATTGCCATATGACCGTTCTTTCCACAGGTGGTACATTTCACATTGCAGTAACCAATGTGTTGTTTCTTGCAACGATTACAATATGGATAATTTCCAGCATATCCACCTTTTCCAGTTGGAGCATCGGTCATTGCCTTCGCATTCTCTTGTCTTTTATTTTGCTGATGGTGATCATTGTTGTGACCCTGGTTGTTGTTGTTTCCTTTCTTGTCATCATCCCACTTTCTTTTGTGCTGATGGTTGTTGTTATTGTTGTTCGCATTCTGAGCCAGTCCATACTCTACCACTTGAGCCATAAGCTTTTGAGTGATAACAATAGCTGCATCTAGAGTTTGTGGATTAGAGGATGTCACGTCTCCTTTAATGCTTCTTGAAAGACCCTTAAGAAAAGCTTCCATTTCCTTCTCGAAATCCGGTACCATACTAGGACACAAAGTTTTCAACTCTTGAAACCTCCGGATGTAAGTTTCGATAACATAATTCTTCAGTTTTAAATCATAAAACTCGGTTTCAAGCAACCTTATTTCACTATGAGGACAGAACTTATTAGTTGCCATTTTCTTGAAATCGGTCCATGTAGTTTCATAGGCTCTTTCCATTCCGATGGGTTGAGCGTACGAGTTCCACCAAGACTTAGCATATTCTATCATAGTACCCACGGCGTATTGAACTTTGCAATCTTCTGAGCATTTACTAAGTATGAACGTGTTCTCGACACTTTCAAACCAGCGGATCAATCCAACCGCCCCTTCAGTTCCCTTAAACTTAATAGGATCACAACCCAGAAATTGTTTATAAGTGCAACCACGCACTACAGCGCCAGTTGCAGCCCCAGCGGCTCCAGCACCGCCACCGGCAGCCCCAGCGTCATTAACCCTTGCGGCACGATCCTCGGCTAAAGCCTGGGCAACACTGTCAGCGACTAGCTTTCGAATTTCTGCGTTAGACATCTTCTTTGGTGGCATGATTCTATCACAACACAAGAAAATTTTGATGAGTATTTATACAATGACATAAATATAGTCATGCATTAGTAAATTGAATATGAAAGATTTCACAACAATATAGAATAGAATTTAAGAGAATATAACTTCATCATTCATTACAAAAGATTAATACATTGTTGGTTCGTATTACAAAATATGACGAAGTCATTACATTCGATGATACTAGTTACTAACTAATAGTAATTTACAAGATGGAAGAAGAACAACGAAATACAACAAGAGAAATACAAATACATAGACTACTAATGGTCACGAGGTGATCCATGAGATACAACAAAAGAAGTACAAGTACATAAACTACTAATGGTCACGAGGTGATCCACGTGGCTCGGGTGGTAAGGTCTCCCCATACACCGCTAGCACATCGGTGACATCACATGATCTCTCCTCATCGTAACCCAATCGGATCATCTCTTCCCAATGATCATAGGCCCATCGCCTCATCTCATAAAGATCTTTCTCCAGACGTTCGTTTGTCATACGATCAAACTCACGAGACAACTCAACATCTTCTAACTTATGTTTTAACTTCTTATTTTCAGCCCTTAATCCCTCATCATCCCATTCTCGAACACGTTTCCCCAACACATCAACCTCACTCTTATTCTTATCTTGTTGTCGTTCTACTAAACCCAAATCAAGATCAAGTAAATTCATGCGGTTATGTGCAAGTCTATCCCTAGATAAAGAACGTTCTCCTTCAAGTTCTCTCACCACCATTTGCCTTTCTAGTACCTTAACCTTTCCATAAAGAGAGTTGATATCTCTCCTCATGTAACTAGGCACGAGTTCTTCGGCCTCATAAATGATAGGAGCAGAAGAGGATGATCCACCTCTCTCATAAATACCTCTAGGAAACATACGTCTAGCAAGTGGTACTTGTGTAATAGTACCAACAGTAGCAATCTCATCAGTTTCCGGTTCAGAATCAGAAGAAGTATCCGATAGTGGAGGTGGTGGATAAGGCGAACCAGGTGCCTCATACGGATGAATTAGTTCAGGTTCATCCATTTCTTCATCAGAACTTACATCTTGGAACATTTGCTCTTCTATTTCTTCCTCTTCATCCTCAAATGGTTCCTCTTCATCTTCATCCTCAAGATCGGGATGAAGGTGATTAGGTAGTGGAGGTAGAGGTTGAGCGGGTGCAAGCTCGGGCTGAGCTGGCTCGACTTCCAAAAGATCTAACGCTTGATTAGGAGGAATCGGGAGTGCCATGACAAATCTGAAAAATCATATATATATAAAGTTAGAATATGGAGAAAAATATTATTATAAAAATAATGTTTTGACATAAGTAAATGAATAAAATAACGGTTGTTACATCGATAAGCAAGAGTTTAATAAATATTACATGTATAAATGATAATATTTATTGTGCGCATATGAACAACAATGGTGCAATCAAAGAGTTGTGTAGATTAAATTTTTAGACAAAATTTAAAATTTTTATTAATACAACAAGAAGTTTTATACGTAAAATTTAAATATATAAGAAGTGATATTTCACGGATTATCGAATAAGATAGAAAACAATTATAACACTTATAATTATTTCTAGTATAGCATGATCAAGATGTATATATATATACGAGGGAAAAATAGGAAGCTCGGGAGTAGGCGCGCATGGATATCGGACAAGATGGAAGCTCATGATTTTTAAAAAAAAAAAAACCGATTATAGTCTAGGTTTTTAAAAATAAAAAGACCTAGTTCACTATAATTTGTGCTCTGGTACCAATCTATAACACCCCCATTTTCAGGTTTGCAGCGGAAGGGACATGAGGTGCTATATATCGATCACATAGTACAAACATAATAAACAAGTTTTCATACATGAAATATTTAATAAACATAAACCATGAAAGGTTATTATGTTTTACAAGTAGTCCCAAAAGTTTACAAGTTCAAAAGATACAATAATAATAAAAGTCTTTAATATTTTAGAACATAAACATTTGAAAACATGAGCCATCTTTAATCGATAATCATTCCTTGCGCGGCCCATCCAAGCTGAGGTACTTACGGACCTGAGATAAAACATGCTAAAAGTCAACAAATAATGTTGAGTGAATTTATAGAGTTTAGTAATAATAAAGTGAATACAAGTAATCATTCATCAGGTAACAAGTATGATCAGTACTTGTCGGTTATTAGATTATAACATAGAGCTCATGAAACCGAACCTTAACCAAGTTTATAATTTGCCCCGGTAGGGTAATATTTGCCATTTACCTCATATTCTCAATATTATATGACCGTTGAAAGATGAGAGCTACTCATTCGGCCAGGCTGGTCAATGCCCAATATGCATATTTATAATATTAGCGTTTACACAAAATTAACGGTTCATGATGGGGACTTAATTGGCAAGTGTTACTCATTATCTTATAATCATGTATTCGGGTCAAGCATACCAAAAAGCTACTTGTATTCGTTTTGTAAAACTAGCATGTATCCCCCTCGCGAGGTTTATAAATCATTTAAAAGATTAAAAGCGAGGCTATAAACTCACTTGTAGTGTTGGTACTAAATATAAGGAACGGATGTGGAAACAAGGCGTGTTCACAAGCCGCAACCTATCATGAATGAATATTTTCTAACTTAGATTTAATAAGGATGTTATGAATGCAAATGTATATGCCATTTATACCACTCGTTTGTACTCAAAAATATATTGTTGTCGAAAATATAATTTACATCTTCGTATAAGGTAATAATGAATATTACATGTTGTTGGTATTTTTAGTGAAACAATAACTTTCGAAAAATCATAACTAATTCGTTATAAGTCCGTTTTTCAAAAAATTTATATCCCCGGTTAGCTCTAAACAAGTACTAACACATTTTTATCATGTTGGTACATTTTAATGAGGGTTAGGGGCCTGTTTTCATAGAAAACTTTATTACATCAGCAACATATTTTCAGGTTATATAAGAAAACACTTGTAACTTGTTTATAGCGTAACTTTCTCGTTTCAAACTCATTTTAGTCCGTTCTTTTGGCAATGGTTTCCTTTTGTTCTTAACTTTCTGAGTATCTTATCAAAAATAGTTCATGAGTTGCTGAGTTTTCTAAATTTTATAAAAATGTCCAGGCTGTCCCAAATGGTTCAAAATAAATTTGGTATAACTTGTTTTTAACATAACTTTTTCGTTATAAACCCGTTTTTACCCGTTCTTTCGGCCATGGCTTCATCTTAAAGTGTATTTTCTTTATCTTTGGTCAAAAATGGGTCCAAACCTACTGAGTTTTCTGTATTTTTAAAATATGACCAGAAGCTTATATATAATGTCAAAAATGGTTTTCTCATCCTATAACTAATCTAATTTCATCATCAATCAACTCCAACAATCCCATAAACTACCATACACCTCCTCAAGGTGTCATGGGTTCCTAAATAACATCAAACCATCTCTACACCAAAACACTATATATATATATTTCATAAAGTTTAACAAAACATAAAATTAGAGTGGTACAAATTACATCTACTTGCATGCATATAAAAATTAACTAGAATGTGGTAGAAACATACCAAGAACATGAAAGTTTTAATGAGTTACTTACTTGAAGGATTACTAGTTTATTAATAAGAAAACCCTAACTAATCCATAGGTTTATATTTCAAAACCTTGTAATGGATGTTTATATATACTTGTAAATACTTTGTTCTTCAAAATTTTCTTCTTCTTGTGGTGTTGGAGTAGGAACGAGCCAAAGAGAGCAAGAAGAGAGTAGGAAAATTTTTTATTTGATCTAATTGTGTACATGCAAAAGTGTTAATAGATTTTGGTGATAGTGGAATAAGGTTGGTGTCCAAGAAGGCACCAAGTGTCTTAGACACTTCCTTGTAGCCGGCCACCTCACTAGGTGGGGTGGTGTTATAAGTTTTTGTCCCACTTTGTTTTTACGGGGTACCGTTTAGTGCATAGCTTGAGTAGTTTTGACGTTTTCGGGTACCGGGTTAATTAGAAATAATTTTTAATGGTACCATTGTGACGAAATACAATTGTAAAAATTATGAAAATATAATTTTTGTAGATGATGGGTTTTTCAATAACTTTCACTTTATTACTACGAATGCTTTCGTAGTTATACGTTTTCGATAGTTTTAAGTAATTAATTCCCAAAATAAAAGTGAAAGTAACTTTTTAATATTAGGATTACAAGGAAAAATAGTGGAGTACATGAAATGTAGAGTGGAAATAGTATAGTTGTGGTCGAATGAATTGGATGTACACGGATAACTTCCAACGAAGTTAATTTATTAAAAAATAGGATAGTTATTAAATAAACTATTGTTTAAAATATAAGACATGAATTTTTAGAAATGTCACATATACATAGCATTGCACCTAGAGGCTAGAGTACTACAGCAGTTTTAAGGGCAACAAAGCATCAAACAAAAGGATTAAAGAAATACCAACCTTAAATTCACGGTAATGGACTAGAACGATATTTGAAAGCTCCCTGCAGCAGCAATAAACATATAAGGAGACAGTTAACAAACTCCAAA
This sequence comes from Artemisia annua, assembly GCA_014162995.1. Lineage (NCBI taxonomy): Eukaryota > Viridiplantae > Streptophyta > Magnoliopsida > Asterales > Asteraceae > Artemisia > Artemisia annua. Next base: position 15,279 of record LBNU01008655.1, on the reverse strand, counting down.
AGGCTGCCTTCTGTAATAGTACACTATACTATCTAGAAGTGGTGTCCACTTTTTACATAACTATACAAACTAGTTTTTTTAGTTCTACTCTTAAACAATGAGGTATTTGCTGAAACTCAGTTGATAATATCCAACACAAGAACAAAAGCTTGTACCGTATATTTTTATTCAATATCAATTGGCATAATTATAGCACTTCTAAACATAAACTTCTTTAAATATGGAGTACAACTGCACAAGGGTGTGCAAGAGGCGTAAAGACTAGTTGCACAGGTGCAGCAGTTTCATTCACTTCGAGCAACCAATAGCTACGCCTCTGAAAATTTTCATTCTCTTCTCCATGCGCATAGTAGCAGTGTAACACGTCGATGCTTCCGGCCTGAAATATTTGGGCAGAATAATACATGATTAAGGAACATGAACGGAATATTAAAAAATTCTAAAATCCTCAGCAATTATTACATATGGATAAGAATAAGATTAAAGAATGTCACCAAATATTAAGTAGGAAAAAAATCTCGCGTAAGACTTACTTTCAGCCTTTCATGAGCTTCCTTCACTGTTTCCCCATCTTTTTTCTTTCTCCAATTATGTCCATCTTTTCTTAAATACCGCAATACCTTCCGGTCAAACAGAAAAAGTGAACCATCTGAAACGAGATATATACACATCAGACCCTACCCTGATGTCTTAAGTTATAATTTCACCTATACTCTAACCAATTAACCACTAGCAACGAAAGAAGCCACAAATGGATACTATTAGCATGAATTACATTTAATAAAACAGCCAAAAGGGGTAAGAAAAGAAATTATACTTGGAGGCCTATTTCCAGGCTCAGTAGCAATGCGGAACTTGGTATAATTTCGAAGAATTTCACGTATTTCTGCAGGGCGAAGCCACCGATGCTGTGCTTCTTGAAGTATTTGCTCAATATCTGGCATTTTACCACAAACTTGGTCAAATGAACAACTTCCAAACCAAAAAACTACTGGTCGTTTGGTTCACATAATGTTTTTAAAGGAATTGTAATCTTTGGAATGAATTGTAATTTGATGTAATTGTAATTCAAAGAGTTGGAATGTGTTGTAATTGTAATTTGTTGTAATTGTAATTAATGAAATCTGTCAATTTGTTTGGTTGATTCGCAACGTAATGTAATTCAATTTTTTTTATATAAAACTTTAAAAATTAATATAATAATAATTAAAATAATATAATAATAAATAATAAAAATAATAAAATAATAATAATAATAATAATAATAATAATAATAATAATAATAATAATAATAATAATAATAATAATAATAATAATAATAATAATAATAATAATAATAATAATAGAAATAATAATAATAATAATAATAATAATAATAATAATAATAATAATAATAATAATAATAATAATAATAATAATAATAATATAAAAATAAATATAAATAATAATATAAAAATAATAAAAAATTATTAATATTTAATATTTATTTAATATAATATAATAATAATAATAATAATAATAATAATAATAATAATAATAATAATAAATATAAGTAATAATATAAAAATAATTAAAAATTATTTTATTATTATTATTTGAATATTTATATACTATAATAATAATAATAACAATAATAATAATAATAATAATAATATGAAAATAATAAAATATTATTATTATTTAATAATTATAATAATAATTATTATAATAATAAAATATTATTATTATTATTATTATTATTATTATTATTATTATTATTATTATTATTATTACTATTATTATTATTATTATTATTATTATTATAAATACTGATGTTTTAAAATATAAAAATTCTGAATTACAGCGTAATTCAAAAATTTTCTTCCAACTTCCTATGTAATCTAGATTCCATCATTTGGTGTAATTGTAATTGGTGAATTACAATTACAACGCAAACCAAACAGTCACCGTAATGTAATCTGAATTACAATTCCTTCCACACTGCCAACCAAACACGATTGGAATGTAATTTAAATTACAATTACAACAGATTACAATGAATTTCAGCGAACCAAACGCTAAACTTTAACTACAGTGGCAAGAAACAATAAAACCCCACACAACTAGGTTTAAAATTCATGGGGTGTTTGGATCAGCTTATTTAGTCGGCTTATGGGCTTATTTGATTTTGGAAAATCCGATAAGCTCACTTTTTAGAGCTTATTAACTACTTCACCTTATTGGCTTAAGCCGATAAGCTAAAGTTAATAAGCTCTAAAAAATGAGCTTATCGGCTTTTCTAAAATCAAATAAGCCCATAACCCGGCTAAATAAGCTAATCCAAACGCCCTATCCAATAGTACCACAATCGGCTTAACCTTGACACCTTACAACTCACAAGAAATTAAATAACTTCAACACGCTCCTAATCGTTGGTTGTCCATAGTGCTTGCCGATATACGGCTAGAGACATTTACCATTCAAATACACAAAACCTCATCTGATGCTTATCGAGTAACATCAAAGTACTCATTCAACCAACCAATCAATCAATCAATCTAAGTTATCATAGACCTACTTATGCAAATCAATCTCATCAAAACACTTAAAATAACTCAGGCATTTCGTCGATCACTTGGTCTACACATACACTCTAAACAACATTATAACATTATAAAATTAGGAAAGAAACAACACATACAGCAGAAACAAGTTAAACCTTAATGAAAGTAATCGGACGGCGGTGGCGGACGGCGGACGGAACACTGAAATCGTTTTAGAGGGAATACTGAAAGTGTGTGTATTTTATAAGTTGTTTTTTTTTTTTTTTTTTTTTTTTTAAGTGAAAGTTTCTATTGTAATAAGTGTGCGTGTATTTTATAAGTTTTTTTTTTAAAAAAAAGTGAAGTTTTAATTGTAATAAGTGTGTGTCATGGGAAAATAAAAGTGAAGTTTGAAAATCTTTGAAGATTTTAATAAGTTTCAAAAATTTCTGATAATTTTGTTCTTAATAAGTTAATAAATAATGGGATTGGGATTGGGTTTTTAGTTGACCCGGTCGTGTCAACGGGTAATCGGGTTATCAGTTCAACCGGTTGAACCTCGCCGGATCAAACCGGTATTATGACAAATGAAAAAAATAACCAAATTTAAATAGTTCGTAGAGAAAAACAAATAAAACCACTGTGTTAAACCGGTATTATATTCCTCTAGATTTTTTATAGTTCTAGCCAAATACGAGTAATGTAACAGTTAACAAATTTAGAATATAGAAAACGGTTTTAACACTATTAGATTATAACTAGTACTCGTAATTTGATTTGAATTTGCACCGAATAGTGTAATCCGAAAAATGGTTAAGTTGAAACACGAGTCGACATAGTTTAACATACCATATATGTACATAATAAATTTTAATATATCCGTCGGAAATATTATTTATTTCCAACATATTTCCAACGGAAATATTAAAAGATAAAAAATCATTAGAAATTAAAACATTTCCAACGGATTATCGATGAATAAATATAATGTAGGAATAGCGTCGGAAATTCGACGGTAGGTTATGTGAATTACTGACAGATTTCCGACAAAAATCGAATCTCTTGGAATTCCGTCGGAAGTTACTCGGAAAAGCACACTTGTCGCTGTTTCGACGGAAAATGGTCGGTAAATTAGCGACGGAAAAGTATCCGTCGAAAAATCTGTCGCTGAAAGTCCTCTTTCTAGTGGTGAGTAAAAGATTATTACCAGACGTATACTTAATTATATTTCTTAACAAATATACTAGCAAATAACTTCCCACATCTAATTAAAATCTTAAGAAACTATGATACGAAACATACTTCTTGTGGATAAAAGAGTAAAAGATTACTACCAGACATATAATTAATTGTACGTCTCAACAAATGTATTAGCGAATCTAGAAGTTCTTGTGAGTACCGACCGAAATCAGCTTCGCCTTGGTGAATTATCAACAGATATGACGGTTTCAAGTCCTCCTGAATGATATGTTTCTTGTGGTGGAGATACTACAAACCTCTTAGACACCTCTTTTTCACTTTGGATATCTGATCAATGTTGTCGGGGTTGTAAGTAGTCGTCTTGTCTTAGTAACCCGATAGGTGTAGTGTTTGGTACCGAGCTTTCTTCAAATGTTGGTGTAGACTATGTAAACGTGGGTTTGTATACTCCCGCCGCTATGCGCGACTATTCGGCTAATTATTTGTAATTTACCTTATTTATATCCTTTTTTTAATAAGCCTCTCACTAGAAGAAAAGTAAATAAATAAATAAATAATCCATCAGCACTTGGTATAGGCAGGTAATTTTTATGGTTGAACAACACATGTGCTAAGAACCAAATATGACAAAAGTCATTCAATATAAATAAGATGTTGCATTGAAAATAAATGGGGACTTCTCGTTCAAAAATAAAGCGTACGATGTATTAATACCATCGTACACTTTATTTTACAGTGTATAACACAAATAAATGAGGAACAAGGTTGCCTGAGAGTATCATAAACTCTACACAAGAAGTCTGGTTCAAATCTCACTAGGTACACATTTAAGAGTGGCCATGAAAACGGCCATGAGTGGTTGATCACAAGGACACTTCCGTTAGACAAGGTATATTTGAGTCAAAAACTTGCCCTCTTATGCCAATCCGATCTAGAAAAACCTTATCAATCTGTTTAGAGATATCATGACTTGATCCCATAAACATTTGTTTGAGAAGCTTCTAACACAACAAAGGGTACTAGTGGACACAAAGCCCTTTGGTTACATCAAGTTTACAATATATAACATACATGACAATGTTAGATGTTAATCAACGTAGGAAAAAAGATATAGATTTGCAAACAGGATAAACTTTTTAAAATGTTCATATGAAATTTAAAAGCCATAAACACATAAGAATATAACATGCCTTGATTTAAAAATTACAGATTTCAATCAATTATAAAAACAAGGCATGCATAATTGTAGTATAATTAACAAGAAAGCAAACCAAGCAACATAACAAAATGCACCAATCAAAATACTGGCAGCAATTCATAGCTCGTGTCTAAAACCTCCGATTTGTTGATCATAAATGATATATCAACCCATTCCATAGGGAAATGATACTTACACGGAGGTTTTTTATAAATACACAGAATTTCTTTGTAAAGTTACAAATCCACCCTCCATATAATTCTACCCTTTTCAAGTCAAACGAGCATTACTCCAAACCCCAACTTCTCTTTTTCAAGTTGCACCGGCCACCGGCGTCTCCACATAACCGAGTCTCCATAACAACCTAGTCTCCGATCTCGATATCAAGAGGTATATTCGATCAAAGAGGGTAAAATAGTCAATCCATCTTATTTTTATGTGTATGGATCAATTTGATCCGTGTACATATCAGTTGCCCATTCCATATTCAACCTTTTGAGGGTGAAATCATTTTGAATATATGAAAAGTAAAGATAATTGATAAACTGCAATGTATCAGCTCTCACCTCTCCATATATATCTCACAGCCTCGGTACCTTGCCATCAGTGATTCTTGGGGGGCGTACTTGTCCACCAAGGGACTCAACTCGTCCATCAACTGACATAATTTTTGATCAACTTTATTCCAGCACCTACTCTTCTCCTCCGCTATTGATTTCATGAGCTTCTCCGTTTCTTGCTCGGAGTCCTTAATATTTTCAAGCTTCTCGCCCTGTATGTACAAATCAACATTACTAAGCGCCCTATTTTTTACCTTGCTGCAAACTTTATCGCTGATAACAGTTATAACAAATGACATTGGTTTTTTTTTTTTTTTTTTTTTTTTGGAACGGCGAATTTCAATGAGAAGAGGCATGTTTTTTGTATGCTTTTTTTTTGCATATATATGCACCAGAAAAAAAAATGTTTCCAAACAAGAACGGTTGTGTATTATAAGGAATTTAAAATGATACCAAGCAAATAATTGAAAAAACAATCCAAGCTACCAAGCATTTGATAGCAAATAATCACCAAAAGTATTCTAAGAGACGAGAAGAAAAGTTGCTTATTCAATAGAGCAAAAAAGTTATAAGGTTGATGAATTAAAGAATGCGTGTCACTTTATAGCATTAAAAAGGTGATAATACCACGTGCGGTATCATATTAGGCACATCGTTAGTTTGTTACAATGTCAAACAATCAATAGACACCACAAATGCATCTTTGTTTATGCTAAAATAAAGCATCGACCACCTAAATGTGTATATGACTATTTTCACAACCAAAAAATAATTTTAGTTTAAAGAGAGATGAAAGCCAGCACTGCGTTTTCACAGTTGCATATCCATGAAGAATATGAACCCATTTAGCCTGCTACGGCATTAAGCGAACAAAAAAACACAAAACTGTGGCAAACTAAGTGAAAAGGCTGTACGAAGACAGGGTAATTAACAACCTATAGTTTGAAACTGAAGGTAAAAAAACTAAACTCGTGCACAAAGTAGTATAAATTAATTGAATAATTTAGCAGTATAAAAGAGCAAAATGTACAAAATGTGATACTTTACATCCAAAGACTATAGATATAGGGTAGAATAGGAGCCGGTATGAGTTCAGATATGATTCCGGATAAACACGTTTGGTTTGATGATCAGGTTTCGGCATCAATGTTTCATATTAACATGATATGTTCATTCATCTTCATTCACTAAAAGTATATTCAGAGGGTAAAGAAATAATTTATGCAAAATGGATGGATGATATAAAAAACCAAAAGATCAACCTTTTAATCATAAAACAAAAATTCTAGATTGCAGCAAACCGTAGAATCAAATGGTAAAAAGTTGTTCCAATAAGTAATAACTCACCAATACCAATATTTATGCAAAATCATTGACGGTAGGAGTTAAGACAGGAACCCTACTTAACGGGGGGTGTTCAAAGAAATATGGAGTGCTCGCATAATGGTTAGGGTTGTCATGTCAAGAACCACTCTAGTACCGGCTGTCAGTTTCTCTTTGTCAACTTTACTGCGGCATCCGACTACGTACCTTGGACCACTACTGGCTTTAATGATAACTGCAATATTATAATTGAGATTCATTAGTTCAAAGTTGTCTCCAATAACCATAACAGTATGATAGGATTATCTTTCTATTTGAAACATTACTCTGCATGGTTTTGCTATTATCTATCTGAAATTGGGCCCTAGATTGATTTTGTAAATATAAGATGCTTACTACAATATGGTACATGTAAAGGATATATTTTTATGTTTAAGTCAAAAGAAAGGAAACTATTGAAGGTACTAGTTACATCTTTCACTGTCCAAAGGACGTAGCACTTCTCCTATGATCTGCCCAACACTCTGAAGGGATTTCAAGTCATCTTCTGTTTTGGCATAATCCTTCTTTATTGTCCGTAATGTCTCTCTCACTGCATGAATACATTTTGAACTTGTTAAAATCTTGTATAAAGGAAACTTGCATAAGATGCAAATGCAACACATGTCGCAAGATATTAAAATCATCAAGAAGAATTACAAGCTCAACAGACACAAATTAAAAGTACCGAAAAGCAACCAATTACGTATTTACCAGCAGAAAGAAACTAGTTTGCTCAAACTATCAAGGCCCTGGGGGTGCTTGGTTCAAAATGAGGAATGGGAATAACAAAGGCAAAGGGAATCCAATGGAATATAATGAGCATTGTATTGCATTAAATCTTGCTTGGTCCTGTTCAATTTAAGTACAACTATTAACATTAAGCAACAACAAACTAACATCCAACAACACTAATTTGTAGTAAAATAAACATCAAACATTGTCAAATATATCAAAACATTAACAACAGACATGTTGAATTGTTGGGTCACTGAAAGTACCCAAGCGTTCCTTAACTAGGATTTGAACATAAAATAACCTAGGTGTTGGATTCCCTTAAACATAATCAAGTCACTGAGTGAACAGTCACTCAGTGAGTCATCTTCAGGATGTTTAGAACAAGCCTATCGAAGAAAGGTTTTCCATTCAGTGAGGCGGACTCTCAGTGAATGACATCTAAGCCAAAGAAGAAGATGATGGATTCAGTGAGTGATGACAATAGCTCACTGAATCCCCAAGTCTCCTCACCAACTATGAAGACTGAAGAAAGCTACCTGAAGACTGAAGAATAGGCGGGATTGGGAGGGAAAGTTTGAACTGTTCCAATAAAGTGCTTTATCACTTTATAAGTCAAACTTTCCTTATTTGGCTACAATCCAACCTAATCCTAAAAAGGTTAATCTGTCTTCTAACCCAATATGGGTTGCCTTCAACAGTGAACAAGATCTTCTAAAGATTTATCTTTAGAAGTCTTTAATCCATTGGACAATAGTATGTATTATACTTGTGTATAAATAGGATCATAAAGAGGAGAAAAGGTTAAGTTTGTGTAATTAATGCTTAGACATTCACAAACCCTTTTCTCCTCCAAAGAACATACTTGTACTCGAGATAGCTCGATTGTACATTAGTTGTCACTTAAGCTTAGCTTAAGTTTAGTGAGGAGAAACACACCATACTTGTCATTTCAATCCCAAGTATTTATTCCGCAAAACACTTGGGTATAATTCTTTGATTCATTTCTAATAAGAATTAAATGTTGAAAATTACCTTGCGTTTTGATTTACGTTTTACTCTTATATCTTGTTTTTATCAAAGAACTTCATCACATCATTATGCCATAATGCACGGTTAGATTAACTTCATAGTTAACTTAACCGGGTAAAAGGGACCAACATGAATTGCAAGTGGCAACAACTAACAACAAAATTTGCAACTCTGTTGTCTTCAAAATGCTACTGTAATATTTATTTATTAAATCACTGTTAAAGTATATGTAAACTTCATTTGATAGTTTATTTACAACGGATTACTTTTGAAGCCAAATATCTGAGGTGGTATAAAAATGAAGAGCAAATACCAAAGTACATGACAAAGCAGATCGCATATATTGTATTCAGTTACAAAGATAACAAAGATAATTCGAGGAATATTAAACATAATTAATATAGTTAGAAACAAAACAAAAATTGGTTGTTGCAAGTTTAGACATGGGTGTGCCAGTTGGGGGAAGCAAACGTTAATAGACTTTCATTCAATTCCCCTCAATTTGTCGAGGAATGGGGTATTACCCACTACTAGGTAATAGAGGCTTATATTCACTCCAACCCACCCTCATTATTCATTACCTTATCCATTCTTAACCTCATATATGTTGGCCCAAATACTGTAGATAGATCAAATGTTGTTAGTATTTATGTTAGTACTTATGTTACAGACTATTTTATGTATTTTAGTATGTTAAAAGTAGTGTTTGGGTCAAGAATTATGAATGGGTCAAACGAATGCCAAACAGGCCCATTTGTGTTGACAGTTATTATAGTTAGTGAAAACCGTTTTTATGAAACATCACAACGTTTCATGAAGAGGTATGTGTCTATTAGGTCTCTATATAATGTAAGATTTCGACCTGTGAAATCCACAACAACCTTTTTATAATATATCTAGTAAATTCAGTGTCAATCTCAATTTTACCCGTTTTACTGTTTTATCAAAACTATCACACACAAACATTCGGCAATACCATGAAACACTTATTGAAATCAAAACATGATGGCAAATACCCTGTGAACAATTGGTATCAGAGCCACAAAGGCTCTAATCCTTGGGAACATCCATCATTCAAACCATCCACAGGTTTTCAAAGTGGAAGATATCTCTTAAGGGAAACCCCTAAACGTTTGTATCAGTGGAATACAAGAACCAATAAGAGTATATCTCCAAAGGCAAAGGAATTGTTAGCACAAACTGTGTTAGACAATGAAGTATACAACTCACAGAAACAAGAAGAAGCATCAAAAGGAAAAACAAGACTGACAGCAAGAGAGAAGAGATCCAAGTGCTATATTTGCAAAACCAAGGGACATGCATACTGGGCATGTGAAGAAAGGAAAAGGCTAGCAGGGATTGAAGCAGTGCATGACATGGATGTAACAAGACAGATTATAGATCAAGAAAGACTTTACCCTGAAAAGGTACATGTCTTTGGTGATTACACAGTGCAAGGAACAGACAAAGGGGACTGGAATGACATCTGGTATGTTAGCAAAAAATACAAAGTTCATATGTGCCCTAGGAGATTGTTGTTTAAAGATGTGAATTACAAGTTTAAAATGATAGGAAAAGAGGAATATGAATGCAAATTCATTTTCTCATATTGCATAGGTATTCATTTTCTCATATTGCATAGGTACTGCTAACATCAAAATAGAATATGGTGATATATGTGTTAGGCAAATTCAGTACACCCGTGAAACATCCTTGAATATTCTCAGTCTTGAATTATTAGAAAAGCAAGGGTTTTCTGTGAAAATAAAGGATACTAGATGTAGTATCATTCATATGTATCATGATGAAGATACATGTTTGCAAGAACCATGTGAAGTTGAAACAGGAAGAGTAGGGGCAAGGGAAGTTGTGGAAGAACATAATAACTTCATGCAGAATTACTTCAAGTCCATTGATCCAGGAGATGAGTGCTCTCTAGTCAAGGGAATTGAAGATTTGGATTGGAATAAAGATGTGACACATGATTACTTGGATGATGACTATCTCAGTTTTAATGGAACCCTATATGCCTTAAAGGTCAATTCTTTCTCTAGATTCATTTCATTTATGAATTTGTTAAAGAAAGACAATCTGTTATAAAGAAACTGGGAAGTCTTCAACAAGAGATTTTTAGATATGATTAGATGGTTCTATTTGGTGCATTTGAATTATGATGCATTGGATACATTACCACCTGTTGTCAAAGATGTGGAAGTAAATCTGTTGTGCTTATTGAAAGTTGTTGAGAGTCTAGGGGGTTATTTCTCTGTCACTGTTGGTGACAAATGGGGAACCATAGCCCAGTTACAAGGTCTAGACACCAAAGATGGAGAAGTAATGATGAATTGCTACAAAAAGTTCCTTGATCTTGTTGTGATCTATTATGAGACTGCCCAAGAGCCTTGGGGTGAAAAGTCAGTGTATGTGGGAGAAGCAAGCAAAAGTGTCTTGGCCAGGGACTCACAAGACGAGAAGATATTGGGAGTAAATGATGAAGCAAAAGATGCAAGGATAGACCATTTTGGAGTTAGACTTGAACCTGAAGAAGATGAACAACACAGCAGCCAAGATAGTAATGACTTTGATGTCATTACATAAAGATTGAAGCAAACAGAAGTGGAAGGATTTGATGCTATTACATTAGGGGGGAGAATATACCCTTTAACCAAGCATGCCCTTATTAAAAAAGGATTAAGAATTTACCCTTAATAATGTCTTCAGATTTCTGGGCAGAATCCTTAATAAGGTCTTCAGATTTCTGGGTAGAATCTTCAACAATTTTTATCAAGCGCTTAAACATATCCTACAAGAACTTCAAATCTTCATCTTTTGACCGACTAATCTCGTTCAACTTATCCAATTCTTCTTGTAACTTTATAAGTTTACAACGAGCATCCTCTTCTTTATTAGTGAATGTATTCGACTTACCAGATTCGGCAGGTTTCGTTGGGTGAGCCACAATTACGAAATCATCACTACAAATCGAACCAGAATCAGAATCTTCGTTAGACATGTTGATGAGAGTGAAGATCGAATGAAAAGAAGCAAAGGCAGGGTTAACGTTATTAGGGTATTAGATGGTTGGGCTTTATCCAACAGATTGGGGCCTTTGGGCTTTATTTAGCTGTGTGGATTAACTTTTCAATTTGCTTCATTGATCACGAAAATTTGGGAATTTTTTCAGTTCTACTACGTGATGCATGATCATGCAGCAACCAAAAACATCAACATTTTGGTATTTCCTCTTTATATTATCCCTCAATTAACCACCTCACAAGTTGTCCCACAGCAATCAGTAGCCGAGATCATGGTATCTTTTGATGTTCTAGTAACGTATAATTTCCTTGTTTTCGGGCTTGGGTATGATTCCCTAATGTGGGCCCCAAATAAAAATATTATATGGCATCCCAGTTTATAATACGCCCTAATTATATAGGTTTCCACAGTCATTCATTCTCCAATTCTATCTCGCTAAACATGTCTATAAGTGATGTCGATGCCCATCTTTCCCTTCTGTGTCTTGAAGAAGTAACGAACCATGTTAATAATATATTAGCCGAATATACTATTGTCGATGCTGATCTTTCCCTTCGGTTGGCTGGTGTAACTTTGGAGGATGCGGCCTCCAAGCTTGCAAGTGCATCCGATTTAAAAGTAGAGGCTCTAGAGAGAAAGGTCGCTCGTGCTGAAGCTCTAATAGAGAAGAAAAATGAAGAAATCAAAAGACTAAATGCAGTGTAAAAAGAATACAGCGACATTTTATATTCTTTTAAGCAAGACAGCAAGAACCGCAGAACTTAAAAGCCTGCTAAAGGTATATATTGAATTTGTTTTTATTATTATTATTTGGTTAATTTGAATAAAGCTACAATATTGTTTAAGGAGTTTTTGAATCCGGGTTTATGTATGTTTGATTTAAGATGGGTACATAATGGGTTTGATTTATTGATAAATTATAGATTCACGACGAGTTATGAATCTGTGTTTGATTTTGCCAAATATATATATATATAAAATAAATTCAAGAACAAATTTAAAAACACAAGGGTATTTTTGTTAAAGGGCTAATTTCATATATCCAGCTTATTCTCATAATCTCGTATATATATTCTTTATAAACTCTGAGAATATTATATATGTCCAAATGACCAATTAAATCATTGAAAAAAAAAAGAAAAAAAAAATCTAAATTGCATAAGTTGATTAGTATACCCTTAGTTTCTCATCACTTATACCTCTTGTTTCAAATTGCAAGTTACTGATAAATACCCCATACTTGCAATTTTAGAACTGTTGTATTTCATGATCCATTAAAGTGAAACTAAAAAGTTCAAAACCATTTTCCCGAGTTTAATTAAAAAAACATAAAAATGGCTGAAAGAGCACTAATGGTTTCGATTGATTCTCAATAGCACATTTACACATTTGAAATCATGAGTTCATGACCCATTTTGATTTAAGGGTTTTGCTAAATGTAGCCCTAAGGGCTACATTTAAGAAACTAAAATATGCATAATTGATGGTATATACAGTTGGTTAAGAGAGGTTAAATGCAGCGGGTACGTTAGCGATCATTCATTTCAAATTTATTATCTTTCAAACAGGAGTGTTAAACAGAACCCAAAAGCTAAGCACTCTGTTGCCAAACAAGCATTATATTTTAAACGTTTCTAAGTGCTGCAAAATGCTCGTTTCTAAACGCTCCTTAACTCTTATGGGGGGTATTTGTCTAACCTTATATTTTGGGCTTAAGCTCATGTTTCATAAGTAGCTTATGATTATTTTTTCCCGTAAGCCCATGTAGAGTGTTTGTATTACCCTTATTAGAGTAAAATGATAATATCAAATGTTTGCATCAGGTTATGATGGTAAAATGACCAAAAATGATTGTAAGTGTATTTGGTGTAATCTTAGGGTTTCCAATACGGGTAAAATGTCTTATGCTACAACACCCGTCACATAAGCCCAAGTTCCCTCAGATATGCCACAAAAAATAGGCGTATAAAACCACCCATGTATAAGCTCATAAGTTGTTCAAGGTTGCTTATCTAAACACTTGGAAGAGCTTATGTTAGCTAAATATGCCCCTTACAAAAGCTTATTATAGCTAAATAAGCTTATAAGCCCCCTTAGTACAATTAGGTTATATGAGCTTTGTTAGCCTTTTAATGTTTTAGTACAAATGGTTATGTTTAGTTAAAGACAATATTAGTTAAAGTTGTATTATGTTTAGTGTTTGTTAGTCATGGGTCGAATTAAAGTCACAAAGAGGGTCAAACTGTGTTAACCCAAACACCCCTTTGTTGACAGTTATTTTAGTTGGCAGTTACTTTGAAACATCACAATGTTTAGATAGATAAGTACCTGTCATTTGGTGTCGTTCGGTACATTATGTTAGAATTTAAGTATCATGACATTCATATAATTAAGTATACAAAGTAGCACATAATAGCGGAAGCAAAAGATCAAGTATAACATATAAATTGTTAACTAAAACGTAAATAGAAAACATACCTCAATTGCAATTCTTGATTGGGATTGAACAAGTGATGAACCCTAATTAGGGTTTATGTAGATCTTTGTTAAACCCCTTACCTTTTTGTTTAACGATCTCTTGATAACAACAATAGTGTGTTGTTACCTCGTTCTTGTACACACAAACTAAACCGTATTAAGGTTATGCAAGTAAAACACAAGAAAACAATTTT